>JAHHZJ010010282.1:0-13150 GCA_021437245.1 Aegilops speltoides
GAACATGTTCCTTTCTATGGGTCCTTGAAAGTAGTTCATTTTCTCGTCGCTTTTTGCACGTTGCCCCAAAATTTCTTGTCCTCTAATGAGGAGATATCGTTTCCATATATATCTTGAACAATGCAGGAATGCACTTTTGTTCTTGGCTTTCCAGCGCATGAGTTACAACATGCCATCCGTGAAAATAAGGAAAATAAGGCATATAGCCTTTGGATTTTCTTCAATTCTGGCCAAATGAAATTGCCGGATCATAGAGCATCTGCGAGAAATGCGTTTGTCCCTACGGAGGCTAATGTCTATAAGCAACATAATCTCTGAATTTCCTTCAAAGGAAGTGCCAATGGGTTGAAACTTGTCTATAAAGCAAACGAATGATGTTCTTTGACTTCGGGGCCAAAAGTCCTTAAGGCTGAATTTGAGGTACTCCGGGCCTCTGGGCATAGCGAGTATTTTTTTGGATTAATCGCTTGCGTGAGCGGTTTAGTACTTATGGGTCGACATGGACTCCGAATGACAAAATTATGACCGTTTTAGTGAACATCTGTCCATTCTATGGCGAGTTCTTGAAAAGTACTTCATTTTCTCGTCGCTTTTGCTGATTGCCCCAAAATATCTTGTCCTCTGTAGAGGAGATATCGTTTCCACATATATATTGACCGATGCTAGGAATGCCATTTTGTTCTTGGCTTTCACGGCATGAGTTCTGACATGCCATCCGTGAAAACAAAGTATAAGGCATATAGCTTTGGATTTTCTTCAATTCGGCCAAATAGAGATTGCGGATCATAGAGCATCTGCGAAAGATCGTTTGTCCCCCACCGAGGGCTAATGTCTATAACAACATAATCTCTCAATTTCCTTCAAAAGGAAGTGCCAATGTGATAGGCGGGGTGTCGATCTTTCGATGAGATGATAACTATCGATTTGGTGGAGCGACTTTGCGATCCGACTACAAGCGTGCCGGCGTTGCGCCTTAGCAATCGCTAAACCAACTCCGGAGGTTATTGACCCGCAGAACACGATCAACGACCACGAAGGTCTATTCACGCAAGCAATCGAAGAACAAGCAAGAATATGATAAAAGCAATTTGAATATTGCGGTATGTATGAAGTATTGATAAAGGTGGGGATCCGTGGCGGTCTTGGTGCAATCGTTGGACACAAGCGAAATACGAAGTTGCAATGGCTAACTTTTAACTAAACAAATCCCAAGGAAAAAGCTACTAGATGGATCTACTTATATAGGAGCAAGGGTGGCGGCCAAGGAGGTGGTAGGACGTCCCAAGGCAGCCTAAAACCAACCCTAGGTCGTACAAGGCTCATGGGCCCAAGTGGAGGTGGCGTAACACCTTTAGACTTGTGGTTTGACTCGGATTCTGGTGCAGCGTCAGATTGTTTCGTCTATAACTCAACGCTCCGGACGTATTTTAAGGTGATTCAATTTTTCTGGAAAGAGCATGAAATCTACTTTCCAACAAAAAAGAATCACCAATTCGAATCCGTATGAAAAAGTTGTTGGCGTTTTGAGTCAGGTATGTGCATGTCGGTCCGAATCTGAATCCAGAACGTGAGAGACTTGGACTCTATCTTCTCTTGGGCCAAAAGTGACGTGAGAGGACTTTTTGAACAGCAAATGAACATCTCTTTCTTCCTTATCTTCATATGTGGATTGTACAAATGTCCCATACACTGCAATTAGACAAAACACAAAAGTGTGTGAAATATTTTTTTTTGGATAACATAAATAGATTATTGAATAGTTTGCACTAAAATCACCGACAAAACATGTATCAATATTTTTGGTCATATACAAATAGTCATGTCCTCATCACAATGGGTTGAAACTTTCAAAACAGCGATGAATGATGTTCTTTGACTTTCGGGGCCAAAAGTCCCTTAAGGCTGTTTGAGGTACTCGGGCCTCCGGCATAGGGTATTTTTGGATTCAGCGCTCACCCGGGCAGTTTAGTATATGGGTCCGACGGACTCGAATAAAAATTATGACCGTTTTAGTGAACATCATCCCCTATGGCGTCCTTGAAAGTAGTTCATTTCTCGTCGCTTTTGCGTTGCCCAAAATTTCTTGTCCTCTGGGAATATCGTTCCACATATATATTGCCGATACTAGAATGCCCTTTTGTTCTTGGCTTTCAGCGAGTTCTGCATGCCATCCGTGAAAACAAGGAAAGCATATAACCTGGATTTTCTTCAATTACCAATAATTGCGGATCATAGAGCATCTGCGAGAAATCGTTTGTCCCCAGGGCTAATGTCTATAAACAACATAATCTCAATTTCCTTCAAAGAAGTGCCAATGGTTAAACTTCTAAAAACAGCGATGAATGATGTTCTTTGACTTGGGCCAAAAGTCTGTAAGGCTGAATTGAGGTACTCGGCCTCGGAATGTTTTGGATTACTCTGAGTTAGTATATGGGTCCACGGACTCGATAACAAAATTATACCGTTTTATGAACATCTCCTTTCTATGGGTCCTTGAAAGTAGTTCTTTTGTTTTGCTGTTGCCCCAAATTTCTTGTCCTCTAAAGAGAATATCGTTTCCATATATATTTGAACAATGGGAATGCACTTTTGTTCTTGGCTTTCCGGATGAGTTACAACATGCCATCCGGAATAAGAAATAAGGCATATAGCCTTTGGATTTTCTTCAATTCTGACCAAATAAGTTGCGGATCATAGAGCATCTGCGAAAATCGTTTGTCCCTACCGGAGGCTAATGTCTATAAAACATAATCTCAATTTCCTTCAAAGGAAGTGCCAATGGGTTGAAACTTGTCTAAAACAATGACGAATGATGTTCTTTGACTTCGGCAAAGTCCTGTAAGGCTGAATTTGCGGTACTCCGGGCCTCCTAAGCAAGCAGTATTTTTGGATTCGTGCGCTCGCCGTGAGCAGTTTAGTACTTATGGGTTCGACATGGACTCAGAATGACAAAATTATGACCGTTTTAGTGAACATCTGTCCATTCTATGGCGGTTCTTGAAAATACTTCATTTTCTCGTGCGCTTTTGCGTGCCCCAAAATATCTTGTCCTCTATAGAGGGATATCGTTTCCACATATATATTGACCGATGCTAGGAATGCCCTTTTTTCTTGGCTTTCCGCGCGCAGAGTTCTGACATGCCATCCGTCGAAAACAAGAGTATAAGGCATATAGCCGTGGATTTTCTTCAATTCTGACCAAATGAGTTGCGGATCATAGAGCATCTGCGAAAATCGTTTGTCCCCACCGGGGCTAATGTCTATACAACATAATCTCTCGAATTTCCTTCAAAGGAAGTGCCAATGGGTTGAAACTATGCAAAAACAGCGATGAATGATGTTCTTTGACTTTCGGGGCCAAAAGTCCGCTTAAGGCTGAATTTGAGGTACTCGGGCCTCCGGATAAGCGAGTATGTTTTGGATTCAGCGCTCACGAGCAGTTTAGTACTTATGGGTCGACCACGGACTCGAATAACAAAATTATGACCGTTTTAGTGAACATGTGTCCTTTCTATGGCGGTCCTTGAAAGTAGTTCATTTTCTCGTCGCTTTTGCTGTTGCCCCAAATTTCTTGTCCTCTAAAGAGGAATATCGTTTCCATATATATCTTGAAAATGCGGGAAGCACTTTTGTTCTTGGCTTTCCGCCAGGTTAAAATGCCATCCGTGAAAATATGGAAAATAAGGCATATAGCCTTTGGATTTTCTTCAATTTGACCAAATAGTTGCGGATCTAGAGCATCTGGAAAATCGTTTGTCCCAAGGCTAATGTCTATAAAAACATAATCTCTAATTTCCTTCAAAGGAAGTGCCAATGGGTTGAAACTTGTCTATAAAAACGAATGATGTTCTTTGACTTTCGGGCCAAAAGTCCTGTAAGGCTGAATTTGAGGTACTCGGTCTGGCAGGCGGGAGGATTCGCTTCATGGGGCGTTTATACTTATGGGTCGACATGGACTCGAATGACAAAATTATGTTTTTAGTGAACATCTCCATTCTATGGCAGTTCTTGAAAATACTTTTTTCTTGCGCTTTTTGCATTGCCCCAAAATATCTTGTCCTCTTAGAGAATCGTTTCCCATATATATTGACGATGCTAGGAATGCCCTTTTGTTCTTGGCTTTCAGCGCAGTTCACATGCCATCGGGAAAACAAAAGTATAAGGCATATGCGGTGGATTTTCTTCAATTCTGCCCAAATAGATTGCGGATCATAGACATCTGCGAAAAATGCGTTTGTCCCCACCGGGGCTAATGTCTATAAACATAATCTCCAATTTCCTTCAAAGTGCCAATGGGTTGAAACTTGTCGAAAAACAGGATGAATGATGTTCTTTGACTTTGGGCCAAAAGTCCTTAAGGCTGAATTTGAGGCTCCGGGCCTCCGGGAAAAAGGAGTATGTTTTGGATTGGCCGCTCAAGCGGTTTGTACTTATGGGTCAAACCACGGACTCGAATAAAAAATTATGACCGTTTTAGTGAACATCATCCTTTCTATGGATCCTTGAAAGTAGTTCATTTTCTCTCGCTTTTGCTGATTGCCCCAAAATTTCTTGTCCTCTAAAGGAATATCGTTTCCATATATATTTGAACAATGCCGGAATGCACTTTTGGCTTTCTGCAATGAGTTACAACATGCCATCCGGGAAAATAAGAAAATAAATATAGCCTTTGGATTTTCTTCAATTCGCCAAATAGTTGCGGATCATGGATCTGCGAGAAAAACGTTTGTCCCTGGGGGCTAATGTCTATAAAAACATAATTCTCAATTTCCTTCAAAGGAAGTGCCAATGGGTTGAAACTTGTCATAAAACAGCGAATGATGTTCTTTGACTTTCGGGCCAAAAGTCCTTAAGGCTGAATTTGAAGGTACTCCGGCCTCTGGCAAGCGGAGTATTTTTTGTTTGCTTTCCCGTGGAGTTTAGTACTTATGGGTCCGACATGGACTCAAGACAAAATTATGACCGTTTTAGTGAACATCTGTCCATTCTTGGGTTCTTGAAAATACTTCATTTTCGTCGCTTTTTGGTGCCCCAAAATATCTTGTCCTCTGTAGAGGGAATATCGTTTCCCATATATATTGACCGATGCTAGGAATGCCCTTTTTCTTGGCTTTCCGCCGGGAATTCTGACATGCCATCCGGAAAACAAGGAGTATAAGGCAAAGCGGTGGATTTTCTTCAATTTCCAAATGATTGCCGGATCGGCATCTGCGAAAAATCGTTTGTCCCCAGGGGCTAATGTCTATAAGCAACATAATCTCTAATTTCCTTCAAAAAGTGCCAATGGGTTGAAACTTTGAAAAAGCGTGAATGATGTTCTTTGTTTCGGGGCCAAAAGTCCCTTTAAACTGTTTGATACTCCGGGCCTCCGGTAGCGGAGTATGTTTTGGATTGGCCAGGAGCGGTTAATACTTATGGGTCACACGGACTCGAATAACAAAAATGCCGTTTTAGTGAACATCTCCCTTGGCGGTCCTTGAAAGTAGTTCATTTTCTCGTCGCTTTTTGATTAAAATTTCTTGTCCTCTAAAGAGGAATTCGTTTCCATATATATCTTTGAACAATGCCGGGAATACTTTTGTTTTGGCTTTCCCGCATAGTTAAACATGCCATCCGTGAAAATAAGGAAAATAAGGCATATAGCCTTTGGATTTTCTTCAATTCGCCAAATAAGTTGCCGGATCATAGACATCTGGAAAAATCGTTTGTCCCTAGGGCTAATGTCTAAAAACATAATCTCCAATTTCCTTCAAAGGAAGTGCCAATGGGTTGCTTGTCATAAAGCAATGAATGATGTTCTTTGACTTTCGGGCCAAAAGTCCCTTAAGGTGAATTTGAGGTACTCCGGGCCTCTGGGGGTATTTTTTTGGATTGTCGCTTTGGTGGCAGTTTATACTTATGGGTGACATGGACTCGAATGACAAAATTATAGGTTTTGTGAACATCTGTCCATTCTTGGCGTTCTTGAAATACTTCATTTTCGTCGCTTTTGCCAATTGCCCCAAAATATCTTGTCCTCTTAGGGAGATATCGTTTCCATATATATTGACCGATGCTAGGAATGCCCTTTTGTTCTTGGCTTTCAGGGCAAATTCTGACATGCATCCGTGAAAACAAGGTATAAGGCATATAGCTGGATTTTCTTCAATTCTGCCAATAAGTTGCCGGATCATAGAGCATCTGCGAAAAATCGTTTGTCCCCACCGGGGGCTAATGTCTATCAACATAATCTCTCGAATTTCCTTCAAAAAGTGCCAATGGGTTGAAACTTGGAAAAACAGGTTGAATGATGTTCTTTGACTTGGGGCCAAAAGTCCTTTAAAATTTGGGTACTCCGGGCCTCCGGGAAGGGGTTGTTTTGGATTGCGCTCCGGCAGTTTGAGTATTATGGGTCCGACGGACTCGAAACAAAATTATGACCGTTTTAGTGAACATTCCTTTCTTGGCGTCCTTGAAAGTAGTTCATTTTCTCGTCTTTTCTTTGCCCCAAAATTTCTTGTCCTCTAAAGAGGAATATCGTTTCCATATATATTTGAACAATGCGGGAATACTTTTGTTTTGGCTTTCCCCAATGAGTTACAACATGCCATCCGTGAAAATAAGGAAAATAAGGCATATAGCCTTTGGTTTTCTTCAATTCTAAATAATTGCCGGATCATAGACATCTGCGAAAGTCGTTTGTCCCTACCGGGGCTAATGTCTATAAAACATAATCTCAATTTCCTTCAAAGGAAGTGCCAATGGGTTAAACTTGTCTATAAACAAACGAATGATGTTCTTTGACTTTGGGCAAAAGTCCTTAAGGCTGAATTTGAGGTACTCGGGCCTCTGGGCAAGCGGGGTATTTTTTGGATTGTCGCTGCCGGGCATTTATTATGGGTCCGACATGGACTCGAATACAAAATTATGACGTTTTAGTGAAACATTCCATTCTATGGCGGTTCTTGAAATACTTCATTTTCGTGCTTTTGCTGTTGCCCAAAATATCTTGTCCTCTGGGGAATATCGTTTCCTATATATTGACCGATGCTAGGAATGCCCTTTGTTCTTGGCTTTCCGGCCGGAATTTGACATGCCATCCGGAAAACAAGTATAAGGCGGTGGATTTTCTTCAATTCACCTGATTGCGGATCATAGAGCATCTGCGAAAATTTGTCCCCCCGGAAAATGTCTATAACAACATAATCTCAATTTCCTTCAAAGGAAGTGCCAATGGGTTGAAACTTGCCGTGAATGATGTTCTTTGACTTTGGGGCCAAAAGTCCCAAGGCTGAATTTGAGGTTCCGGGCCTCCAAGGGATATGTTTTGGTTACGCTCAGGCATTTGATACTTATGGGTCCACACGGACTCGAATAAAAAATGCCGTTTTAGTGAACATCTCCTTTCTATGGCGTCCTTGAAAGTATTCATTTTTCGTCGCTTTTGCGTTGCCCCAAAATTTCTTGTCCTCTAAGAGAATATCTTTCCATATATATTTGAAAATGCGGGAATGCACTTTTGTTCTTGGCTTTCCGCATGAGTTACAACATAGGGAAAATAAAAAAAAGGCATATAGCCTTTTGATTTTCTTCAATTCTGCCAAATAATTGCGGATCATAGAGCATTGCGGAAATTTTGTCCCTACCGGGGCTAATGTCTATAAAAACATAATCTCCAATTTCCTTCAAAAGGAAGTGCCAATGGGTTGACTTGTTATAAAAAACGAATGATGTTCTTTGACTTTGGGGCCAAAAAGTCCTTAAAGGCTGAATTTAAGGACTCGGGCCTCTGGGCAGGCGGTATTTTTGGTTAAATGCGCCCCGGTGGCATTTAGTACTTATGGGTCCGACATGGACTCGAATAACAAAATTATGATTTTTGAACATCTGTCCATTCTTGGCATTCTTGAAATACTTCATTTTCTCTGCTTTTTGCTGATTGCCCCAAATATCTTGTCCTCTTAGAGAATATCGTTTCCAATATATTGACCGATGCTAGGGCCCTTTTGTTCTTGGCTTTCCGCGCATGAGTTCTGACATGCCATCCGGAAAACAAGATATAAGGCATATACGGATTTTCTTCAATTTGGCCAAATAAGTTGCGGATCATAGAGCATCTGCGAGAAGTCGTTTGTCCCCACGAGAGGCTAATGTCTTAAAACATAATTCTCGTTTCCTTCAAAGGAAGTGCCAATGGGTTGAAATTAAAAAGGATGAATGATGTTCTTTGACTTTGGGCCAAAGTCCTTAAGGCTGAATTTGAGGTACTCGGGCCTCCCGGGAGGGGAGTATGTTTTGGATTAGGCTCCTGGCGTTTAGTACTTATGGGTCACACGGACTCGAATACAAAATTAACCGTTTTAGTGAACATCTCCCTTGGCGGTTTGAAAGAGTTCATTTTCTGCGCTTTTGCGTTGCCCCAAAATTTCTTGTCCTCTAAAGAGAATATCGTTTCCATATATATTTGAACAATGCGGAATACTTTTGTTCTTGGCTTTCCCGCATGAGTTACAACATGCAATCCGGAAAATAAGGAAAATAAGGCATATAGCCTTTGGATTTTCTTCAATTCTGCCAAATAGATTGCGGATCATAGACATCTGGAAATGCGTTTGTCCCTACGGGGCTAATTTATAAAAACATAATCTCCAATTTCCTTCAAAGGAAGTGCCAATGGGTTGAAACTTGTCTATAAACAGCGAATGATGTTCTTTGACTTTGGGGCCAAAAGTCCTTAAGGTGAATTTGAGGTACTCGGGCCTCTGGCGCCGGGAGTATTTTTTGGATTCGTCCTTTCGCCGTGGAAGTTTAGTACTTATGGGTCCGACATGGACTCGAATACAAAATTATGCCGTTTTAGTGAACATTGTCCATTCTATGGCGGTTCTTGAAAATACTTCATTTTTTCCGCTTTTTTGCCCAAAATATCTTGTCCTCTGTAGAGATATCGTTCCACATATATATTGACCGATGCTAGGAATCCCTTTTGTTCTTGGCTTTCGCATAATTTGACATGCCATCCGGAAAACAAAATATAAGGCATATATGGATTTTCTTCAATTCGCCAAATAGTTGCGGATCATAACATCTGCGAGAAAATCGTTTGTCCCCACCGGGGGCTAATGTCTATAACAACATAATCTCAATTTCCTTCAAAAAAGTGAATGGGTTGAAACTTTGAAAACAGCGATGAATGATGTTCTTTGACTTTCGGGGCCAAAAGTCCTTTAAAGGCTGAATTTGAGGTACTCCGGGCCTCGGATCGGATTTTTGGATTCGCCCGGCAAAGTTTAAATATTATGGGTCCACGGACTCCGAATAACAAAATTATGACCGTTTTAGTGAACATTTCCTTTCTGGGGTCCTTGAAAGTAGTTCATTTTCTCGTCCTTTTTTCATGCCCCAAAATTTCTTGTCCTCTAAAGAAGATATCGTTTCCAATATATCTTTGAACAATGCAGGAATGCACTTTTGTTTTCTTTCCCACGCATGAGTTACAACATGCCATCCTGAAAATAAGGAAAATAAGGCATATAGCCTTGGATTTTCTTCAATTTACCAAATAATTGCGGATCATAGGCATCGCAAAAATACGTTTGTCCCTACCGGGGGCTAATGTCTATAAAACATAATTCTCAATTTCCTTCAAAGGAAGTGCCAATGGGTTGAAACACCCAAAATGACGAATGATGTTCTTTGACTTTCGGGGCCAAAAGTCCTTAAAGTGAATTTGAGGTACTCGGGCCTCTGGCGCAAGCGGTATTTTTTTGGATTTCCTTTCGCCGTGGCGTTTAGTACTTATGGGTCAAACATGGACTCAATAAAAATTATGACCGTTTTAGTGAACATCATCCATTCTATGGCGGTTCTTGAAAATACTTCATTTTCTCGGCTTTTTGCTGATTGCCCAAAATATCTTGTCCTCTAGAGGAATTCGTTTCCAATATATTGCCATGCTAAATGCCCTTTTGTTCTTGGCTTTCCCCATGAGTTCTGACATGCCATCCGGAAAACAAAAGTATAAGGCATATAGCCTGGATTTTTTCAATTCTGAAAATAGTTGCATCAAGACATCGAGAAAACGTTTGTCCCCACCGAAGGGCTAATGTTAAAACAACATAATCTCTAATTTCCTTCAAAGGGTGCCAATGGGTTGAAACTTTAAAAACGATGAATGATGTTCTTTGACTTCGGGGCCAAAAGTCCCTTAAGGCTGAATTTGAGGTACTCAGACCTCCAAAGGGGGTATTTTTGGATTCGCGCTCCATGACGTTTAATTATGGGTCGAACCCGGACTCGAATAACAAAAATGACCGTTTTAGTGAACATCTCCTTTCTATGGGGTCCTTGAAAGTAGTTCATTTTCTCGTCCTTTTGCCGATTGCCCCTTTCTTGTCCTCTAAAGAGGAATTCGTTTCCAATATATCTTGAACCGGAATGCACTTTTGTTCTTGGCTTTCCCGCATATTACAACATGCCATCCAAAATAAGGAAAATAAGGCATATAGCTTTGGTTTTCTTCAATTCGCCAAATGTTGCCGGATCATAGACATCTGCGAAAGTCGTTTGTCCCTACGGAGGCTAATGTCTATAAAACAAATCTCTGAATTTCCTTAAAAGGAAGTGCCAATGGGTTGAAACTTGTCTATAAACAATGACGAATGATGTTCTTTGACTTTGGGGCCAAAAAGTCCCTTAAGGCTGAATTTGAGGTACTCGGGCCTCTGGCAAGCGGGAGTATTTTTTGGATTCGTCTTTCGTGGCGGTTTAGTACTTATGGGTCCGACATGGACTCGAATACAAAATTATGACCGTTTTAGTGAACATCTTCCATTCTATGGCGTTCTTGAAATACTTCATTTTCTCGTGCTTTTGGGTGCCCCAAAATATCTTGTCCTCTGAAGATATCGTTCCATATATATTGAGAGTAAATGCCCTTTTGTTCTTGGCTTTCCGCGCAGATTCTGACATGCCATCCGGCGAAAACAAAGTATAAGGCATATAGCCGCTGGATTTTCTTCAATTCGAAATAAGTTGCGGATCATAGACATCTGCGAAAATCGTTTGTCCCCGGTAATGTCTATAACAACATAATCTCTAATTTCCTCAAAGGAAGTGCCAATGGGTTGAAACTTTAAAAACAGCGAGAATGATGTTCTTTGACTTTCGGGGCCAAAAGTCCCTTAGGGTTTAGGTATCGGGCCTCCGGGTTAGGGTATTTTTTGGATTCTGCTACGGGCGTTTATCTTATGGGTCCAACGGACTCGAATAACAAAATTATGACCTTTTAGTGAACATCTGTCCTTTCTTGGGTCCTTGAAAGTATTCATTTTCTGGCTTTTGCTGTTGCCCCAAAATTTCTTGTCCTCTAAAAGGGGATATCGTTTCCATATATATTTAACAATGCAGGAATGCCTTTTTTTTGGCTTTCCGCATGATTCAACATGCCATCCAAAATAAGGAAAATAAGGCATATAGCCTTTTTTTCTTCAATTCGAAAATAAGTTGCCGGATCATAGAGCATCTGCGAAATCGTTTTCCCTACCGAGGCTAATGTCTATAAAACAAATCTCAATTTCCTTCAAAAGGTGCCAATGGGTTGCTTTCATAAGCAAGCGAATGTTTTTGTTTGGGGAAAAGTCCTTAAGGTGAATTTGGGTACTCGGGTTGGGCGCGTATTTTTGGTTCGGGCTTCCGGGCAGTTTATACTTATGGGTCGACATGGACTCGAATACAAAATTATGACCGTTTTAGTGAACATCTGTCCATTCTTGGGTTCTTGAAAGTACTTCATTTCTCGTCGCTTTTGCTGATTGCCCCAAAATTCTTGTCCTCTTAGAGGAATATCGTTTCCATATATATTGGATGCGGAATGCCCTTTTGTTCTTGGCTTTCCGCGCGAATTCGCATGCCATCGGCGAAAACAAAAAATAAGGCATATAGCCCTGGATTTTCTTCAATTCGCCAAAGATTGCGGATCATAGAGCATCTGCGAAAAATCGTTTGTCCCCACAGGCTAATGTCTATAAGCAACATAATCTTAATTTCCTTCAAAAAGTGCCAATGGGTTGAAACTTGCAAAAAAGAGAATGATGTTCTTTGACTTTGGGCCAAAAGTCCCAGGCTGAATTGAGGTACTCGGGCCTCGGCATAAGGGTATTTTTGGATTGGCGCTACTGACGTTTATACTTATGGGTCCGACAGGACTCCCAAAAAAAATTTGACCGTTTTAGTGAACATCTTCCTTTCTTTGGCGGTCCTTGAAAGTACATTTTCTCGTCGCTTTTTGATTGCCCCAAAATTTCTTGTCCTCTAAAGAGGGAATTCGTTTCCAATATATTTGAACAATGCGGAATCTTTTGTTCTTGGCTTTCCGCATGAGTTACCACCATCCGGTAAAGAAAATAAGGCATATAGCTTTGGTTTTCTTCAATTTTAAAATAATTGCGGATCGGCATCGGAAAATCGTTTGTCCCTACCGGGGCTAATGTCTATAAAACATAATTCTCAATTTCCTTCAAAGGAAGTGCCAATGGGTTGAAACTTGTTAAAAACAAGACGAATGATGTTCTTTGACTTTGGGCCAAAAGTCCTTTAAAAGGCTGAATTTGAGGTACTCGGGCCTCTGGCGGCGGGAGTATTTTTTGGTTTCCGCTTCCCGTGGCATTTATACTTATGGGTCCACATGGACTCGAATAACAAAATTATGACCGTTTTAGTGAACATCTCCATTCTTGGCGTTCTTGAAAACTTCATTTTTCTCGCTTTTGCTGATTGCCCCAAAATATCTTGTCCTCTTAGAGGAGATATCGTTTCCACAATATATTAGATGCTAGGAATCCCTTTTGTTCTTGGCTTTCACGGCGATTCACCCATCCGGAAAACAAAGGGTATAAATATAGCTTTGGATTTTCTTCAATTTGACCAAATAATTCGGATCATAACATCTGGGAAAATCGTTTGTCCCCACCGGGGTAATGTCTTAAACAACATAATCTCGAATTTCCTTCAAAGGAAGTGCAATGGGTTGAAACTTGTAAAAAACAGCGGAATGATTTCTTTGCTTTGGGCCAAAAGTCCTGAAAGGCTAATTTTGAGGTACTCCGCCTCGGAAAGGTTGTTTTATTCCCTCCATGACGTTTAGTTTAGGGCGCCAGGTCTACAAAATGCC
>JAHHZJ010010287.1:0-14757 GCA_021437245.1 Aegilops speltoides
CCACCATGGGCTGGTTCCTCCCACTTCAGCCCGAGGGCCCTCCGGGATAGAGTGGCCCCACCGGTGGATCCCGGACCCTTCCGGTGGTCGGTACAATCTGCATGACCCCGAAACTCTCGATGGGCGAAACACCACTTCCTATATATAATTCTTCACCTCCGAACCATTCCGGAACTCCTCGTGCGTCCGGGATCTCATCGGGACTCTGAACAACTTTCGATTCGCTGCATACTAATATCTCTACAACCCTAAGCGTCACCGAACCTTAAGTGTGTAGACCCTACGGGTTGGGAGATATCTGAACATGACCGAGAGCGCTCTCCGTTCAATAACCAACAGCGGGATCTGGATACCCATGTTGGCTCCCCATACTCCTTGATGATCTCATCGGATGAACCACGATGTCGAGATTCAATCAACCCGTATACAATTTCCTTTGTCATTGATGCGTTACTTGCCGAGACTTCGATCGTCGGTATCCCAATACCTCATTTAGTCTCGTTCCGGCAAGTCACTTTACTCGTACGTAATGCATGATCCGTGACGACACTTGGTCACATTGAGCTCATTATGATGATGCATTACGAGTGGGCCCGAAGATACCTCTCCGTCATACGGGTGACAAATCCGATCTCGATTCGTGCCAACCCAGACACTTTCGGAGATACACTGAGTGTACCTTTATAGTCACCCAATTACGTTGTGACGTTTGGCACACCAAAGCACTCCCTAGTGATTAGGAGTTGCACAATCTCATGGTCTAAGGAAGTTGTGTGGATTTGTCACGGCGGATGTCCTAGTATGAGGACTTAGTCGTGGAGCCATCGCTACGGGTTTACTTGCAGGGGGTTAAGCGGACACAAAGACACGAGGGTTTATACTAGTTGGCCCTTCGATGAAGGTAAAAGCCTACGTCTAGTTGTGATGGAATTGATGTAGTCTCGATGGCTAGGGAGCAAATAAGCCGCCTAGGCTCGAGCTGTTGTTGTCTGTCTGAACAGCGCAGGTCGTCCCCTTATATACAGTGGCGCCGTCGGTTTGCGAAGTCCCAACCGGTTAATACTGTATCGGTTGGTATCTTCTATTCTAACTTACAATACAAGTCATACATCAGGCGGTTCACGGCTATAAGCTCTAAACCGACTATAGGCCTTGGGCTGTTCATAACTCATACTACTAGCGAGGCTAACCCGGTCCAATCTTGGCGGTTTACACCTAGTAGTAATATCTAACATTAGGCCCCAGATTGATTTGAACTGATTCATGTCAATCCTTTATAAAACTGCATCTTGGATATCTTCTTTGTGTAATCGGTCATCACCTCATCATCACGTAAACCGGCATGACATCATTGCTTCGGCCACAGTAAACCGGCATGGCGTCATTTTGAAGCTTATCCTTTATAGCGCCTTCTTTAATGACCATCCTCGGATTCGCAGCGTTTGACCTAGTTTTTACGCCTTATAAATAAGACCGAAGGGTCATTCGGTTTCTCCTTCGCTTCCTCTTCGTCTTCTTCCTTGCGCTTCTATCAGAGCTCGATCGTCGCCATCGACATCTGCTTCGTCAGTGGCGCTGCATCGACCTGTTCGGACCAGAATCCTGCGGCTTTTCGCATCAACTCCTCTGCTTCCGGTAAATCTCTTATCCTTCGTTAATCTGTTCACTATCTTTAGATCTGTTCTAGGGTTCAAGCTTCGTCCCTGTTCTTCATATGCTTTCACCTTTCTATCTTCTGGGCGGCATTATGATCCCTGTTTTGTACGAAGATCCGTGCGCATCGCCGCTTCTTATCTAAATCCATAGCTCTCTCACATATACATATGCATACTTTATGTGCGTTTCCTGCTTCTTCTTTACTTTCATGGCGCCTTTCCTGTTTTCTGAAAACTCACGTTTGATCCATGATAAACATGAACTCTTGTGAAACTTGTTTCTGTCGATTTCCTCTGAAGCCATAATTAGGCGGTTTAACTCACCATGGAAACAAAGAAAAATTGCTAAACCGGCATCGGCACACCATTAGTCCCTGTGTTGAACCGCCAATATATGTCTGACACCATACCGTATTGAGCTGGTTCATCGGATCATCTTCAGTTTGTCATATCTTGGATCAAGCACTCTGTAATGAGTGTTTTCTCAAACAGTTCTTCTCCTTGTAGACCTCATGATGGCCAAACAAATGTCAGAGTGCAAGCTGGGTCCCTTCCGCGTCTCAGAGGCACTTGCGAACGAAGCTAGTGTCCATTGGCGCTTTGGATAGCCAAAACACCATCCATTGGAGGGTTCTGGTGAGAATGTCCTCCTCCTCGGGAAGGTGAAATCGTAGTTTTCGCGAATCACTTATTCGGGGTTTCAAACCGCCGGGTCAAAGTTCTACGGGGCGTAATGGCTAACTTTCAACTCGCCCCCAAGATATATTTGATTCATTTACCAACTTGTGTCATTTTCAAGTCTTTGTCAAGCTTATCGCAAGAGGAGCCTTCTCGAGCTATTCGGGATCTTTTCACCTAAACCGCCGTGCGAATTCACGATGGCCCCAATCTGAGTTAGGCGGTA
Organism: Aegilops speltoides; assembly: GCA_021437245.1. NCBI lineage: Eukaryota > Viridiplantae > Streptophyta > Magnoliopsida > Poales > Poaceae > Aegilops > Aegilops speltoides. The sequence goes on from JAHHZJ010010287.1 coordinate 2,560, forward strand.
TGGCTATCGAAGAGGAAAGAAATAACTTATCCCCGTGAAGCTCCACTCTCACCCCAAAGAATGGAATGCAACTTGGTTCTCTGCGAGACACCTCCGAAGGTGAAAATCCTTTACAGTTTCCGCCCAGGCTGCTCAACAACACACATCCTTTTCATGCGATTGACCCATAAAGAGAAAGTAGATCGCTCCCCAACTGTCCAAGCTTGGGCCTTTATGGCGAGCGGTTTGTTGGAATCGATCGCACGCTCTTTGGTTATCTTGGGGCATCTGCCTTTGAGCGCGTTCGGTTTGATGTGTCGATATACGGCGATGTCGATGACCCACTCCGACACACCAAATTAGAATTGTCGAAGGCGAGATTCTGATTGATAAGAAAAATGCTGACGAACCGGAGCACCTCGTGCCCAAACCGGCTTGGCTCCTTCTGCACCCTCAATGCTCCTCCCGGTAAGCTCGATTGCGCTATCATTAAGTTTTTGCCATTATTTTCATGCTTGCAATTCTCACTTATGTCCAATCGGGTGATGATCCATTCGGAGCAAAGCTCTCGCAAGATAAAAGCGGACAAAATGGCGGCAAAACCGGCCCAAGGCGAAAGTTGTCAAAGCCTGCTCATAAGAGGAAAACCACGGCCGTCGATCCGACCATCGATGCGATGTGGGTAATCCGGAACTTGACTCTCTTGGCTTGTTTTTACCGTCTTATTGATGCGATGCTTGTCGGGATATGCTTGAAGCCGACAACGCTGGATTTGCCGAGGTAACCATTCTTTCTTCCGATTCAACAAGCTTACCTTCCCCAAAATTCCAGCGAGGAAACCGGAAAGTTAACTTTTCTCATCCTCTTGCTCACTTGGATCCAAAATTTCTTATGAAGGCCTTGTGACACGAGGCCCGCACAACCGGCTTGACGAGTAGTTACTTACGCGGTTTACGAACAGCCCGGCTCGAGCGCCGCACGGGTTTCAACCATTTTATTACCTTGAATTCCAAAGCGGGTTTATTCCGTCAACCTCTTAATCCGTCCGACTCGATTATCGGGTCACCTCTCATTCATCCTCTGGTGAATCGTCACCACTCAGCTGCCGCCATGAAGATAGCTGTCGGGTAAGCCATCATGACCACATACTTTGTCAATTTCTTACGTAATATGCGTGTCTTATTTACTTTCTTGAGGACCAAAGCGAAACCCGAGTAAAAAAGCTCGTTTGGAAAAAACGTGAGAAGCTGCCACCTCCGATCATGGCGAGCACGGATCACGACAATGTTGCTTTTGAAGATATTCAGAACAATCCCCGGTTCAAGAAGATGTGACTCGGAGGAGAGGCCTACAGATGCTTCAATGCATTGATCCTCCTGCGGCACCATCACTGAAAAACCTCATAGTCCCTGCCAAAGCCACTTGTACTCGCATCAGTCCGTAATCAAAAAGCGACGCGTGGTAATCAACGGAATAGGCCACTCTGAACCAGGCAATGCGCCACCTTAACCCGACACTCTTGTGAAAGAGGACTCTGCCGCTTTTAAGAAAGGAAAATGGAATGCGAGCTGGAAACATATCTGCTATGGCGCCCAAGACCTTCATTCGGATACTTAAACCGGCTTTCGATGGCCGTGACTATGAAGCTGGCTTGGTGAAAGCGATGAGAGACAAGTTTGAGGTAACACTCCTCTCTTAAATATCAGCATAGTTATCCTTGTAGCCCCCAAGGGCGGTTTGCAATCTTTGATCAAGCGGCATAGATAATTTTCTCGATAGGTATTTGCAATTTTCCTCATAACCACCAAGGCGGTTTAGGTATGCAAACCTAAACGGTATTCAAAAACTGCATAACAATGCTGTAGTAAAATGAAATAGCCATTAGCCCCCAAGTGCGAGTTAAATACGTGTTATTGAACTTGGGACTTTTCCATGTATAGTTAGCGAAAAAAATTGAAGGTACATTAGCCCCCAAGTGTCAAGCATATAACGATGTTGTGTGGTTGAGACTTGCACTAATTGCTGGCTGATGATGCTATGAACATGCTTGAGGTGATCGGCGATCAAAGATGACGGATTGCCGATTCTGAGCAGCATTGGAGACTCGGCGGAGCCGAGCAGACAAGGCCAAGAAGGACCGACTATTGCACGCTGCGGAAGAAGCGAAGGACAAAATGAAGAAGGAACAGGCTGTCTAGGCCTTTGAAAAACCAACTTGCTCAAGCGGGCGGAAAATCTGAAGCCGCCCTTAAACCGGTGGTAGATGATCGGCGCCGTGAAGCGGCAAGTGCATTCTATGGCGGCAGCCATCTTGATCGTCCTCGCAAATAAGTGTATTGTACTTGTCGTGTATCTCCGGCCTCGGTTTAAAACTGTCACATTTATGAAATGCGAGCACGCATTGGACACTTGGGAATGGCGTGCGGAAGAAACTCAAAGCTGTATACACCTTAGTAGAACAGTGTATCGGAGCCCAGTGTGATTACCACAATGTCACACAACAACCCGGCGCCGTCCTTGATCCAAGACACCTTGAACGGCTATCCATCCTGCCTTCCCGGATTGAAGAGGTAAAGAAGTCTGCTTGCCGAACGGAGCTATCAGCGCCTTGATCCGGGCCAAAGCACAGGTGCGGATTTTGATCGATGGAAGCAGCCAGGGCTATCAGTGTGAAGGAAGATGGCTCGGACTTTAATGAAGAGGACTTGCGTGCAATAAACCGTGCGATCGCCCACTTGCTGTCAATTGGCGGAAGAAGCCGATTTGGAGCACTATCAAGCCCAATACAATGATCGAACAAGCGTGTGCCGCTCCAACTTTTGAGCGGAAAATTTAATCCCTCAATCCGTAAGCACACTTACGCTCCCGACGATGAACCGTCGACTTTGATTCATGAAGAAGCTGTTTTCAAGCGATGGGCATCATTTGGACTTACGTGGATTTCCGCCAATGGGTAGAAAGAGGATCTTTGAGCGGGGGAGGACGAAGAACAGTCTTGAACCGGTGGCGGTTTAGAAAACAATGATCATTTGGGCATGTGTTGCCTTGTAATAGTTTTAGCTAAACTTTGTTGCTGGGTATGCCTTCGTGCATCGAGTGAACTTTGTTTGATTCGCAGTTCCGCAATCAAAAGATAAAACTGTGGCGGTGAGACCGCCCTGCGAGTTCTGACATCAATATGTCTTTATGCATTGAAAATTTAATGAGTACTTGATACAAATACCTGCCATATCTGGGCATAAAGCTGGTGTAACCAATCTTGAAGCGGAGGCTTTCTTGTTAAAACCATAACCGTCTTGGGAGGCAATAACCTCCCTATAGGCGTGCTGAATGAGCACTAGCCCCAAGTTTTTTCATAAAGATGAACCGGAAAAATGGTAAACGGAAAGAAATAAAAACTTGGGTAATACGGATCATGCACTATCAGCTTATTCTTGGCGGCTAAACCGGAAAAATATTCATTATGTTGAAGCATACAAAAATCAAATACCAAATATGGCAACAAAGGCAATAACACTTTGTAAAGAGAGCTGCTTGAAGCTGGTCGGATGGCATTACCATGGTCGGATGCTACCAAGCCCCGAAGGTGTAGCGATGGTGCTAGTCGACAGGTCCCCAAAAGACTCGTGGCGATCGCCCGGCCAAGTGGCGTGACATTGGTTGGGTTCGACCAAGCCCCAAGTGGCGCTGGCCTAGTGGCCGACCAAGGCGTGACCGGTTCGAGCGTGACCGTGTCCCCAAATGATCTAGTGGCTTTCGCCTATCAAGAGGTGTAGCCTTTGGTTGGATCGACCAAGCCCCCAAGTGATAAATATAATTGTCAAGGGGTAAACCGGAGGCCGCTTTGAAAGCAGAAACACTCCGTGTAACCACGCATGAAAAGAAAAGGCAGAGACCCGCTTTGGTGAGGCCCTGGTTTTTATTATATCGAAAGATAATATATACATTGTCATGCTATGTACATAAACTGAGCCGATGACTCATGTGTAATAAGGTCGAAGATGAGCTATATTCCATGGCCTGTTGGTCTCCTCCTCGGCGTCGTGAGTCTTTACGCTCTCGAATATCAACGGATAATAGGAACCGTTGTGCAGATTCTTGCTGACCACAAAGGGCCCTTCCCAAGGTGGGGATAACTTGTGCATGTCATGCGGTCTTGGATGAGGCAGCACCAAATCGCCTTCTGGAAGGCTCTGGTTTTGATCCGGGCTGTGATAGCAGCGAAGGTCTTGTTGAGTAAATCGCTGACCGGCGGCTGCTACATCACGCTCCTCATCCAGCAGGTCCAAAGCGTCCTGTCGCGCCGCTTCATTGTCCGCTTCAACATAAGCCGCTACACGGGGCGAATCATGCCGGATATCACTGGGGAGAACTGCTTCCGCTCCGTAAACCATGAAGAAAGGCGTGTAGCCAGTGGACCGGTTTGGCGTAGTATTGATACTCCATAGCACTGATGGGAGCTCTTCAACCCAGCACCCTGGTGTCCTCTGTAATGGGACCAGAAGTCGTGGTTTGATGCCTCGCAAGATTTCCTGATTAGCGTTACGCTGCCCGTTGGTGAGGTGCGCCATGCGACGATACATCAAGCGGATATGCTCGCGTTCACAAAATTCTTTCATAGCTCCCTTGGACAGATTGGTGCCATTGTCGGTGATGATACTATGTGGAAAACCAAACCGGAAAATCACCTTTTGATGAATGACGTGTTGCGCATCACACTTCTTGTGAGCTCCGCTTCAACCCACTTGGTGAACTTGTCACTTTGCCACTAACGGTGAGTCTTCTTATCTTTGGATCTCTTAAAAGGCCCGACCATATCCAGCCCCCGTCATAGCGGCCCGTTATTGGGATCATCCTCAACTCTGTGCGGTATATGGGCGCGCTGGAGAATTCGACACCCATCGCAATGCTTGACCAAATCCTCGCGCCGGCATGAGCCGTTAACAGTAGAACCCATGCGGAATGCCTTCGCCACGGGGACTTTGAACGGCATGGTGCCCAAATCCCTTCATGGATTTCTCGTAAAATTTCGCCACCTTCCTCGGGAAACACAGCGTTGAAGCATCAAGCGCTGCGATGATGCAACTCACCATTGATAATCGTCATGGACTTGGGCGCGGGTTACTGCTGGCGAGAATCTCATCGTCGGCAATTCTCCTCGAGTCATATCGCAAGATAAGGCACCGTCCAATCCGAATAGCGTGTAATGCTGCCACCAACTGGGCCTCGGGTCGGGAATTGCCAAATCCGCTTCACCGGGGAGCTGAACCGGCGGTTTGTGCAAGATGTCGAGGAAGACATTAGGGGAACGGTTCTGGCGAGAACCCGCCGGCTTAAAGCGTCGCCGCTCGTTCTTCCGGCGATCGACATGATCTACTTGATATCCCTTGAAGCACCGCAATATTATCCACCTCTCGTCGATATGCAGCCATGAGGGGTCCTTAGAATCCCAAGTGCGGATACTTGCTGCGCCACCGGTCCGAGTCACCAAAACACTTGACCGGCTCAAGTTCATTTCCTTAGCCATCCGGAGACCATGGAGTAAAGCTCGTACTCAGCTGCATTATTAGTACAAGGAACATTGAGGCGGAGAAGCGTAAAAAACTTATCACCTCGTGGGGAAGTTAACACGACTCCAGCCCGAGCCTTCAACTGCGGACCCATCGAGTGGATAGTCCGTATGTATGATCGGCTTCTCCTCGGTGCTTGTAACTCCGTCCAATCATTAATGAAGTCGACAAGCGCTTGTGATTTCAACTGCGTGCGTGGCATATATTTGAGCCCGTCTTGCCCAAGCTCGATGGCCCATTTTGCAATCCGGCGATCGCCTCCGGTTTTGTATGATATCACCCAAGGGAGCTGAACTAACCACTGTAATAGGATGCCCTTGGAAATATTGTTTCAACTTCCGGCTGGCCATAAAAACACCATAGACTAACTTCTGCCAATGAGGATACCTCTGTTTGGATTCAATAAGTACCTCACTGATATAATAAACCGGCCGTTGAACCGGATATTCCTTTCCTGCCTCCTTACGCTCGACCACAATGGCTCGCTCACGCTTCGCGCATTGGCTGCCACATATAAGAACAACGGTTCATTGTCATGGAGCTGCAAGGGCGAGCGGATTAATGATGCCGCTTTAGGTCCTCGAAAGCTTCAGTCATTGGACTCGACGAACGATCGTCTTCCTCGGCATCGGTATAAAGGAATAGCCTTCTCTCAAGTCGGCTAATAAACCGGCCGCGCCAAATCCGGCCATAGCGTTGAGCGTCGTTGATACACTTTGGTTTAGCCAAGGAGGTGATCGCCTTAATTTTCTCGGATTGGCCTCGATTCCTCTGTTGGATACAGGGAACCCCAATAGCTTGCCGGCCGGGACACCAAAAACACACTTGGCGGATTAAGCATCATCTTATAAATCTGCGAGTTGTCGAAGGTCTCCTTCAAATCGTCCACCGCGTCTCCTTATGTTTGATTTCACCACAATGTCATCCACATAGGCATGCACATTGCGGCCAATCTGTATGCAAACAATTACGCACACACGGATCGTGGCTTGGGGCTCTTGAGCCCAAAAGGCATAGATACATAGCAAAAGGCTCCAAAGGGAGTTATAAGCGCCGTTTTCTCCGGTCCTATGCGCCATCTTGATTTGATGATATCAGTCTGCGTCCAAGAAACTTAAGCGCTCACATCTTGCCGTGGCATCGATAATCGATCAATGCGGGGAGAGCAAAAGGATCCGCCGGACAAGCCTTGTTAAGATCTGTAGTCCACACACATCGCCAGTGCCGTTTTCTTAAGGACTAGCACGGATTAGCGAGCCACTCTGGATGAAACACCTCGATGATAAAGCCGTGCCGAGCTTGCTACTTCTTCTCAATGGCCTTGCGCCTTTCCTCATTAAACCGGCGGAGGAACTGTTTCACGGTTTATACTTAGGATCCACATTAAGTGTGTGCTCGCGAGTTCCTCGGTACACGGCATGTCGAAGGCTTCCATGCAAAAATGTCCCGGTTCTCACGGATGAACTTCGATGGTAGCGCCTTCCTATTTGGGATCGGGTTGGCACTGATGGTGAATTGCCTAGATGAATGCTTTGGTACAAAGTCAACAAGCTTGGTTTCACCGCCGATTTGAATTTTAGATCGACTCATGCTCCGTAGTAGGCTTCTTGAGAGGGGTCATATCATGGGATCAACATTATCCTTATAGAACTTCAGCTCCTCTGCAGAGACAACCTGCGTAAGCTGCATCTCCTTCCTCACATTCCAAAGCGACTCGGCGACTTCCGTGCACCGTTATTGTTCCTTTGTAACCCGGCATTTTAAGCTGCAAGTAGATATAACAAGGTCGCGCCATGAACTTGGCATAAGCCGGCCGCCCAAACAGGGCATGATATGGGCTCCGAATCTTTACCACTTCAAAGGTTAGCTTTTCGGACCGAGAATCATGCTCGTCTCCAAAGGCCACATCCAAGGCTATCTTGCCAATGGGATAAGCAGATTTACACGGCACTACACCATGGAACACCGTGTTGGGACGATGCGAGATCTTTATCTGTGAGACCCATGCGACGGAAAGTGTCATAATACAATATATTGATCTGCTTCCTCCATCCATAAGCACCTTAGTAAACTTATAGCCCCCAACTTGGGGTCCACCACAAAACCAGGTGACCGGATTATCAACCGGGGATGGTCCTCGCTCCATGTGATCGGCTGTTACGACCAGCGTAAATACCGTAGCACAGGCCGGTTCAACAATTCTTGCCCGTTTGTGAAGCTTCCTATCCGCTTGTCCAAACTGGTTGTGAAAACATGATATTGCCCGCCGTTCAAGCTGCTTTGGCTGGCTCGATGCTTGTACTGCTCTTTGCTGCTGGCTACCTGATTGATTACGGTTGTTGAAATTGCTCGGTTGTGCCCTGAGCAAGGAAGCTCCGTTTTGACCGGCCCATGAAAACGGAACTGAACGCCACGATCCTTGATCATATCGGAAAGCTATCGAGTTTTTGAGCGCTTGCATAATAGAACAGTCCTTCAAAGATGATTCGATGGGTTTTCTTTCGTCCGTGTTTGGGGCAGGGCTGATTCGATAAATAATTCAAGCAGTCGCACAGTATTTGGACCCGATTAGCTTTGCTTCTCGCGCGGGCCTCATCCTGCGCATTAGTGTTAGCTACAAAATCATCGACCTTGCGCTTGCCCGATTCCATGACTGCCGGTTTGACATCTGCTGCTTGGAGTTGCCATTCTTCTTTCCCTTCCACCTCGTCATCATCTACCTCGGGATCCTTGATGCTATGCGAGTCGGCATACTTCACCAGCGGTCATGAGGGTTCTGTATCATTGCAGAACCGCTTCATCGCCCGACTTAGTTTGAGGCTCAAACCGGCGATTGCTTTCTAAGCGTGATGATCGCCGAGTCGGCGTTGATCGGTCGGAGGAATGTAAAATCTCGATACAGGCGTACCCAGGGTTGTGGACTCCCCTCTTCTGAGCATAAGCCGCCAAGTCCACTATAGATTTCGGCTGTTTACATGTATCTTTGAAATTCGATAAAGCGGGCCGTGCGACCCCATGGCGTCGAATTGGGCGGGCTTTTCAACCAAATGCAGGCCGTGCCCTCCATCATCATGGTGAAGTACTTTGCACATGCCGCTTCATCAGCGTCAAAGCATCTCCATGGCCATCTCGTAACTCTCAACCCGCCTCGGGAGATAAATCCATGATGTAATTCGGCACCTTCGCGGGCCCTTAAAATCCTTAAGCAAGCGCGCGTTGCGCATGCGGGGTTAAGCAGGTACTCCCAAAGCGGAGGAGACTCTGGTCTGTGAAGGAGGTAAGGCGAACGGCGTGTCTGAACCGCATCCCCTGCTGCCAACTCGGCCTCCCTGCGAGCCGGGCCCGATCTACCACCTCCCGAGCATTCTGGCGCTGCTGCGGGTTGTTGCCTCGGGCGCTTCTCGGTCCAGCGTTATCAGCGGGCGGTTCATCCATCGCCCTCGTAGCTCCGGCTTGGGCGGGGTGTAGAGTGAATCGATCGCGGCTATATGAATATGCTTCTCTTTGGGTTAGTGCAGTCCGAGACTCCTTAACCCGCGTGTCTCAATTGCTTGTGGGGAATCTCCTTATTTGGGATTGCCTCAATCGCTGCACTGCAATAAGGTTGTCCATAGGGTTAGAGTAATGCCGGGCGTCTGCGCGGAGGCATCACCGTATTCTCTGCGGGGGCTCCATCTGGCGTGGCTGGACCGTCGCTCCTGCTCTGGCGCTCGATCCGGTTTACCTCCTGTCTTTGGGCGGGTTCTTTGGGTCCGCTCGGGTGTCTGAAAAGAGTTTCTAGGGTCAAATCCGGATGGCGGTCGTCTGTCTTCGCCTTAACACCTCCTGCGGCGCTCTGGTGAGCATGAGTCGTAAGCTTGCATCTAAGCGGCCCGCTCGAGGCCATGCGCTCCTTCTCGCCGCTAGATCCGCTTTGGCTGCGTGATCTGCTCTCTCACCTTTGCAATCTCTGCATTATGAGCCTCTTGATCTGCGGATTATCCTCCGCCATGGCGCCGCCGATTACATCAAGCAGATCGACAAAACTTGAACGGCGGGCCTGAGCCTCCCCCCTGCGCTGCTGAACGGAAAATATCGCTGCTGCGTCGGCGAAAGGTTTGCGGCTGCGTACCGGCCATGAATCGCCCGATCCGGTTCAGGTGGCTTGGGGGTCGAATCTGTCCCGTCGGAACAGCCCCGATCATACCATCCTGCAGTGGTACAATGACTCTGTCTCTCTGCGAGGATTCATCGCCGGAATATCTGACGGTCTCGCTACCGTACTCGAACGGTATCACATTCCCTTCGTGGGTAACTCCAGAAGACATGCTTCACGCCGGTTTAGCCGGGCTGGTTCTTGTGCGCTGAGCCGTCTCGGCGAGTCGGTGCGGATGTCGGCTCGAGCCCTCGATCTTGCCGATGAAAGGCGTGTATGCGCGAAGGGGACCCGTATCCATACTCGATTGAATCGGCCTCGGGACCCCATCCGGCATTGTCGATGTAGATCCGGCCCGGCGACTCTCGGACATCCGGCCCGGCGTAGCCTTCGAGTCCTTTGAGCTTGCCCTCCAAGATCGTCAAACCATCGTCGATAGCCCCGGTGGGCGCCAAGCGTACGTGGATTTGTCACGGCGGATGTCCTATATGAGGACTTAGTCGTGGAGCCATCGCTACGGGTTTACTTGCGGGGTTAAGCGGACACAAAGACCGAGGGTTTATACTAGTTCGCCCCGATGAAGGTAAAGCCTACGTCTAGTTGTGATGGAATTGATGTAGTCTCGATGGCTAGGGAGCAAATAAGCCGCCTAGGCTCGAGCTGTTGTTATGTCTCTGAACCGCCGGGTCGTCCCCTTATATACAGTGGCGCCCGTCGGTTTGCGAGTCCCAACGGTTAATACTCGTATCCGGTTGGTATCTCTCTATTCTAACTTACAATACAAGTCATACATCAGGCGGTTCACGGCTATAAGCTCTAAACCGACTATAGGCCTTGGGCACTGTTCATAACCATACTACTAGCGAGCTAACCCGGTCCAATCTTGGCGGTTTACACCTAGTAGTAATATCCCCAAGAAGTGATACTCGACAATTGGAAAAGCTCTGGCTAAGCGAACTACCGATCTTTGAGCTATGCTTAGGATTGGGTCTTGCCCATCACATCATTCTCCTAATGATGTGATCCGTTATCAATGACATCCAATGCCCATAGTTAGGAAACCATGACTATCTGTGATCAGAGCTAGTCAACTAGAGGCTCACTAGGGACTTGTTGTGGTCTATGTATTCACACGTGTATTACGATTTCCGGATAACACGTTATAGCATGAATAATAGACAATTATCATGAACACGAAATATAATAATAACCATTTATTATTGCCTCTAGGGCATATTTCCAACACAATAACCTCATCAAGTCTCCACCATCCTCCCACTCAATTCTTTCGGAGAAACTTTTCCTCGAGAAAGGACCCGATTCTAGAAACAATCACTTTTGCTTCCAGATCTGAAATAGGAGGTATACCCAACTGTTTTGGGTGTCCTATGAAGATGCATTTCTCTACTTTGGGTTCGAGCTTATCGGTGAAACCTTTTTCACATAAGCGTCGCATCCCCAAACTTTTAAGAACGACACTTAGGTTTCTCTAAACCATAGTTCATATGGTGTCTCAACGGAATGCGTGGTGCCCTATTTAAAGTGAATGTGGTTGTCTCTAATGCCTAACCCATAAATGATAGTGGTAATTCGATAAGAGACATCATGGTATGCACCATGTTCAATTGGGTGCAGTTATGACGTTCGGACACACCATCACACTATGGTATTCCAGGCAGTATTAGTTGTGAAACAATTTCCACAATGTCTTAATTGTGTGCCAAACTCGTAACTTAGATATTCATCTCTATGATCATATCATAGACATCTTATCCTCTTGTAACGACGATCTTCAACTTCACTCTGAAATTACTTGATCCTTTCTATAATTTAGACTTGTGTTTCATCAAGTAAATATACTTAGCATCTACTCAAATCATCTGTGAAGTAAGAACATAACGATATCCACTGCGTGCCTCAGCACTCATTGGACTACACACATCAAAATATATTACTTCCAACAAGTTGCTTTCTTATTCCATCTCACTGAAAACGAGGCCTTTCAGTCATCTTGCCCATGTGGTATGATTTGCATGTCTCAAGTGATTCATAATCAAGTGAGTCCAAATGATCCATCTGCATGGAGTTTCTTCATGCGTATATACCAATAGGCGTGGTTGCATGTCTCAATCTTTTCAAAATGAGTGAGTCCAAAGATCCATCAACATGGATCTTCTTCATGTGTTTTATACCAATATGACTCAAATGGCAGTGCCACAAGTAGGTGGTACTATCATTACTATCTTATATCTTTTGGAATGAACATGTGTAACACTACGATCGAGATTCAATAAACCATTCATTTTAGGTGCAAGACCGTTGAAGGTATTATTCAAAAAACAGAGTAACCATTATTCTCCTTAAATGAATAACCGTATTGATAAACATAATCCAATCATGTCTATGCTCACGCAAACACCAAATAACAATTATTTAGGTTTAACACTAATCTCGATGGTAGAGGGAGCGCGATGCTTGATCACATCAACCTTGAAACACTTCCAACATATCGTC
>JAHHZJ010010288.1:0-29430 GCA_021437245.1 Aegilops speltoides
TGCTTTTCGGTGCGAACATGCTTAAGATTAATGTCACCCTTAGCAACATGATTTTGAATGAAATGATGATGAACTTCAATATGCTAGTTCGAGAGTGTTGCAGGGATTGTGAGCAATCTTGATAGCACTCTCATTGTCACAAAGTAATGGAACATGTTTCACATATATCCCATAATCTTTAAGAGTTTGGGTCATCCAAGTAATTGAGCACAACATGAACCAGGTGACAATGTATTCCGCTTGGTGGATAAGGATACCGAGTTTTGTTTCTTGGAAGATTAAGACACAAGAGATCGACCAACAAATTCACAAGTACCGAAGTGGACTTTCTATCAACCTTGTCACCGGCATAGTCTGAGTGGATGCTACAAGATCGAAAGAGGCCCTCTTGGGATACCAAATGCCAAAATTTGGTGTATAGATTAAGTATCTCACTATCCTTTTCCACGGCCTTAAGATGACATTCTTTAGGAGCAGCTTGATATGTGCACATATGCACACACTTAGCATGATATCGGGACATGAAGCACATAGATATAACAATGAACCGATCATAGACCGATAAACCTTTTGATCGACCGGTTCACCATCTTTGGTCAAATCAAGATGTCCACTAGTAGGCATAGGTGTAGTCATACCTTTGCATTCTTGCATATTGAACTTCTTGAACAAGTCCTTGGTTTACTTCGTTTGAGACAAAGGTTCCTTCCTTAGTTTGCTTGATTTGCAAACCAGGAAAGAATTTGAGTTCACTCATCATAGACATCTCAAACTTCTCCGACATTAGCTTCCCAAACATTTCACTAAAATGAGGTTAGTAGAACCAAATATAATATCATCGACATAAATTTGGCATACAAATAGTTCTCCATTGACCCTTTTAGTAAAAGAGTAGAATCTATTTTCCAATTTCAAAGCCTTTTCGATAAGGAACTTGGTGAAACATTTATACCATGCTCTAGGAGCTTGTTTAAGACCATAAAGAGCTTTGTGCAGTTTGTAAACATGATCAGGTTTCTTAGGATTAACAAAGTCGGGAGGTTGTTTAACATAAACTTCCTCCTCTATTTCACCATTTAGAAAAGCACTTTTAATGTCCATTTGGTACAAAGTGATATCATGGTGATTAGCATAGGCAAGTAAGATCGAATGGACTCAAGTCTTAGCAGGGAGCATAAGTCTCACCATAGTCCATACCTTGACTTGTGTGTAGCCTTGGGTGACGAGGCGTGCTTTGTTGCGAACTACTTGTCCATCTTCATCTTGCTTGTTCTGGAAACCATTTAGTACCGATGATGTTGTGGTTGTTGTCGGGCTTCTCAACCAATGTCAAACTTGATTTCTCTCAAAGTTGTGTAGTTCTTCATGCATGGCGTTTATCCAATCCGGATCTTCAATGCTTCTTCAACCTTCATAGGTTCAATGCTAGAGATGAATGAATAGTGTTCTTAAAGTTAGCTAAGCGAGTTTTAAATGAGTGATTCTCCCGTTTGGATATCTTTGTAGATTTGCTCTACGGGATGATCTTTAGCAATTCTTGCTCGAACTGTGAGAGATTTTGCTAGGTCTTGGTTGAACATCTTCTTCATCTTGTTCTTCTTCTTGGCCTTCTTCATTGTTGACATTGTCGTTCTCTTTGTCGTGGTGGATAAGGAGGTTGTTGGCGTTCGTCTTGGTGCACTTCCTCATTTTCTTCATCTAGGTGTGTCCCACTTGTGGATGCTTCCGTATCAACTCTTGGTTCACCTTGTCGTGAGGTAGAAGCTTCCACTTGACGGATGAGGTACTCTCCTTCACCTCCGTTGGACGAATCTTGCCAATAGACAAGTCTTGAATTGCTTCGAGGGTCTTTATCTCCTACATCAATTGGCAATTGCTCTACTTGCGGCCGTTAGATTCATCAAACTTCACATCCACCGTTTCTTCAACCTTTGGGTGAAATTGTTGAACACGGTATGTGTGAAGTTTGAGCCATAACAATAGGAAACCTTCATGAGACTTAGGAGCAAATATAGAATGGCGATTCTTATCAAGAATGTGGCACTTTGAGCCTAATACTCGAAAGTATCCAACTTGGGGTTTGTTACCAGTGAGGAGCTCGTATGCCGTCTTGCCGAGTAGCTTGTGAAGATACAAGAAGCGATTTGTTGCATGACAAGCTGTCTCAACGCTTCCGCAAAAGTGCTTGTCGCCTCAAAGCATCATTCTTGCCATTTGATGGCGTCCGGTTCTTCCTCTCAACAACTCCATTTTGTTGAGGTGTATGCGTAATGAGAACTCATGTGAAATCCCTTCTTAGCCAAGAAAGGTGTCACATTTGTGTTCTTGAACTCCGTTCCGTTGCTTCTGAACCTTCTTGATCTTCACTTCAAATTGATTTTGGGCCTTCCTAGCGAAGTTTTGAAGATCTTTTGAACCTGCGATTTATCATCGAGAAAGAACACCCACGTAAATCTTGACAAATCATCAACTATAACTAGACCAAAAGAATTTCCACGAGACTTTTGTAGGCGTTGGGACCAAAAGATCCATGTGAAGTAGCTCGAGTGGCCTCCTTGTGGTCATGATGTTCTTCACAGGATGCCTTCCTCCAACCTGTTTACCTTGACAAGTCTGCAAAGTCTATCCTTATCAAATATGACATTGTTAATGCAAGGATATGATTTCCTTTAATAAGCTTGTCAAGGTTTAGCATCCAACATGACCTAATCGTCTATGCCATAACCAACCTTTAGAGTTTAGCAATAAAGCAAGTTCTAGGTTGAGCCTTTTTAGTGAAATCAACAATGTATAGATCACCTCTATGTACACGGTAAAGACCATTTTATGATTATCTCTGAAACACTTGGCAATCTACTTGATAAATAGGACATTGAAACCGAAATCAGCAAGTCTAATCTGAAAGTAAGTTGTAGCCAAGAGATTCAACGAGCATGACATTTTGTATGGAGCTGTCTTGTGATATGGCCACCTTACGAGGCCAACCACCTTACCCTTTGAGTTATCACGAAAGTGACATACTTTCGAGGACCATCGTTTTCAGCAAGCTCATGAAACATATCTTTATCTCTGGTCATGTAATCGGTACATCCACTATCAAGAACCCATTCCTTTCCTCCTGCCATATATCCCCGAAGATTTGCCATAAGACCAAAGTGTCTCATTGCATCATCAAGATCAAAGTCACTATCATCATCCTCATCATAGTATCCATGTTCAACATCGTCAAGTGGTGGATCAAATCCTAGAGAGGGTGATTAGTTGAGATGAGTTGACAATGATCTTCTTTATGAATTTTTATAGCTTGAAATAATATCACTAATAATTCCAACATCTCCTTTGGCACGCGTAAGGTTTGTAGCTCAAATAGACAATCACCAAACATAGGATTCTGGAATTCATCTTACTCAAGGCAATAGACTTATGGAGAATTTCATCAAGATTTTTCAAGGAATAATTTGGAAAATGTTCCTCAAGAAATTTCCATATGGTGTAGGCACACTTAAGAGTAGGCAAACATCCAATCAAGTTTCTAGGAAAGCCTCTAGTGATAAGTTCAACAGTTCTAAGATTGCGAATCATGTCAATTCACTCATCAAGGTAGGATGCATAGGATCAACATAGGGTGCACAAGGGCTAGCAATATACTTGTTCAAATGATATTGATTGAAAATCACAAGCATCTCATTTTTCACTCATGAAAATACTCTCCATCAAGTATAGGCACTCTATGTCTAAGACTCCCAATAGTAGACTCATCCATCTTCCTCCAATGGTGTTTAAACCAAAGCAATGGAGACGGCTCGATACCAATTGAAAGGATCGAGAAGGTGTCTAGAGGGGTGATTAGACACTAAGTACCAAAAGTTGCAGTTTTAACTTCTTTAAGTTGGAGTGGAGTTTAGGCACAAGTTTAACACTCACAATACATATCAAGCAAGCATGCAAAGTATATGAGCAGCGGAAGTAAAGCATGCAACTTTCAAGAATGTAAAGGAAGGGACTGGAGGATTAAGACAATTGGAACACGGATGTTTTTGTCATGGTTCCGATGGGTGGTGCTATCATACATCCATGTTGATAGAGACTTCAACCCATGAAGGGTAATGGTTCTTGTGAGTCCACGGAAGGCTCCACCCACGAAGGGTCACGAAGAAGCAACCTTGTCTATCCCACCATGGTGGTTGCCCAGAAGGACTTGCCTCACTAGCGGTAGATCTTCCGAAGTAGGCGATCTCCTTGCCCTTACAAACTCCTTGGTTCAACTCCACAATCTTGTGGAGTCTCCCAAGTGACACCTAGCCAATCTAGGAGACACCACTCTCCAAGAAGTAACAAATGGTGTGTTGATGATGAACTCCTTGCTCTTGTGCTTCAAATGATAGTCTCCCCAACACTCAACTCTCTCACGAGTTTGGATTTGGTGGAAATAAGATTTGAGTGGAAAGCAACTTGGGAAGGCTAGAGATCAAGATTCATATGGTAGGAATGGAATATCTGGCCTGAACACATGGTAGGTGGTTCTCTCTCAGAAAATGCAAGTTGGAAGTGTAGGTTCGTTCTCATGGCTCTCTCCATGAATGAAGAGGAGGTGGAGGGTATATATAGCCTCCACACAAAATCTAATTACACACAACTTGCTTCGGTGGGACGAATTGGTAAACTTCGGTCGGACCGATTCACAAATCTAGTGACCGTTAGGATTTTGGTGGGACTTGTGGGCGTTCAGGAGCAGGGGTCCCCAGACTTGCCCGCTGTGGCATGGCTCAAGTGGGGGCCAGTGCAGCCAACTTCATCAACTCAAGCTCAAGACCCTCATGAGGGGCAAGCCTCATGGTAGACGAAGAAGCTTCCTAGGGCAGCCTCACGAGCAAGCTCACAAGGGCGGAGAGATCAAGGCGGGGTACCTCGCGAGGCCCGTGGCGCTAAGCCATGACGATCGAGACCCGGTGGGCCGAAACTCTTGTCCTTGTTTCCCCTTGATTGCAAAGGGGCAAGCCTGAACAAGGCATCGAGGAAGGTTACCGTTTGGTGCAACAAGACCAAGACCAGTGAGCGACACGATGGAGGTCATCATGGAGCCGGAGGACGGCGTCATCGAAAGCCTTTGGCGGCGAAGACTAACTTTAGTCGGGATAAGTGTACTAGATGTTCCCCTTCAAAATGGCCAATTGTTGGCGCCCTTCCGCTCATTATTTGGGAAGAGGCCGGAGCCTCCCTCTATAAATAGGGCTAGCCACCATAGGCAAAGGATCGGATCGGATCATGCATAGACTAGAGAGAGGCGTGAACTCACCCAAGATTCATCGCACCAGCTCAAGAACAGCCCCTCATGAGGCTGTTCTCCCTTTGTATTGTTCATCATCAACCCGGAGGCAATCCACCACACCACACCTTTGGAGTAGTGTTACACCACAATGGTGGTCGAACAATAAATCTATGTCCCTTGTGTTTCTTTCTAGCCTAGATTTTGCGAGACTTGAGATGTGAGCTGGTAGGAAAAGATCTTGTCGCACCCAGTTTGAACCTCAAAGTGCAGTCGAAATCCGACATTTGGCGGCGCGGTAAGGGTGCAGGAATCTTTCTTCCGCTAGTCGCGTGTGATCCTCCGTATGTCGGCCGCTTCGCCCGAGCCGTGCAGGCGTTAGGCTGCTCTCGCTTTCGAGTCGCCCGGGCGCTCTGTCGCTTGCCCCGTCGTTCCCGTCGCTGCCGCCATGCCGCCACAGGCCCGGCGTGGAATGAAGCGAGCCTCATCCTGCATCCTTTGGCCTTGCGTGAAGCGCCACCCGCTCCATCGCTGACTCGGGCGTTGCCGTCCCACGCCTCGCGCCCCCCAGGCCGCGCCGCCATCCGGCAGCCGATAGCCAGCCTTTGAGGCGAGGCTCAGGCTTAGCCCCGCCTTCGGCGAGTGCGATGGCCGCTCAAGTTCAAGCCGAGATGCCGCCCGTGCTACAGCAGCCGACGGATCCGCTGGTTTCCTGCTAGCATCGAGAGGCCATCCTCAAAGCAGGCGGCGATAGGGTGATGGCCAACTGGTTTCCATGGCCCTCACCGGCATTCCGCACATGTGGCTGCTCCACCTACGGCTTCTATGACCTCTGGGGGCTGTCGACCTCTTCCCGCCCATTACGCGGCGCCGTGCCCCGGTCATCGCAACTCTCTGGCGGCTCACATGCGCCACCTTCAACCGCCCATCAAGTCATTCACCCGCCCGGTCGCAGCCTTCAAGCGCAAAGCCCCGTGGGTGGTGCCAGGCGATCGACCTTCCTTCAGACGATCACCCTCAACCTGCCCGGTTGATGCGCTCGATCTTGTGCACCCCACCATCGCCAAGTGGCCATCACGAGACCCTTATTGATGGCGGTGCCGGCCTCAGCGTGCTCTCTGTGGAGGCCTTTAGCCTCCTCACGTGCCACAGAGCCCGGCCCAGAGCCTTTCTCGGGTGTCGGTCGGTTCCACCGCCTCCTTGGGGCGGATCGCCTCCGGTGGCGTTCGGCACCTCGACAACTTCCGCCTGAAGGCTGATCGACTTGACATCGCCCCATCAGCCCACCCTAGCGCCATCCTCGGCTACGGCCTTGGCCTGGTTCATTGACAACTCACCCGCGTACAACCTCATGAAGATGCCGGGAACAGCGGCGTCCTTACAGTGTCGGGAGACACAAAAGATGCGCTAGGCGCTCAAGCTTGCTTTCAAGGCGGTCGCGGTGGCGCAGCCCTGACAGCGCCCTCGAGCCAAAGGGCTGCACCGGCTAAGAAGCAGTTATTCACCCAAGACAAGGTGGAAACCAAGCAGGTACCGGCGAGGGGCGGTCCACCGCCACCTTCACCATAGGTTCCAACCTCGAACCCGGCAGCGAGAGGCCTTGGTGAAGTTCTGTATGCGAACAGGAAGGTGTTCGCATGGGAACTGATCAGCTAGCGGGGGTCGAGGGTGTGATTGAGCATCACCTCAATGTGTGCTAACGTCGCGCCCGTGAAGCGAAGGTGGTGGCGGTCCTGAAGCAAGCTTTCATCGTCAAGAGACCCGCAAGCTAGGCGGCGGGGGTTATTCACGGTCCTTCACCGGATTGGTTGGCTAACCGGTTGTCATGCGAAGAAGGAGAAAG
The DNA here is from genome assembly GCA_021437245.1 of Aegilops speltoides. Classification (NCBI taxonomy): domain Eukaryota; kingdom Viridiplantae; phylum Streptophyta; class Magnoliopsida; order Poales; family Poaceae; genus Aegilops; species Aegilops speltoides. The sequence goes on from JAHHZJ010010288.1 coordinate 7,110, forward strand.
GAGCATGTGTGTGACTTCACCAACCTCAACAAGGCCTGCCCGCAGGATCCATTTCCGCTCCCTAGCATCGACTAGATCATCGAATCCACAGTGTGACTGTTGTGCTTCTGGATGCCTTCTCGGGCTATCACCAGATTAAGATGGTAGTAGAAGACTGAAAAGCGGCTTTCTGACCCGTGTGGAGTGTCTTGCTATAGGCATGCCATTTGGGTTGCGCAACACAGTAGCGACCTTTCGGTGACTGATGCACGCCTTGAGCGGCTCGGGAGAACTGAGGCTTACGCCGATGACATTGTGGTGAAGTCTCGGAGGTAAAACCCTATCTGGGACTTGGAAGAAACCTTGCGAGCCTCAATAGAGTGGACTGCGGCTCAACCCAGAGAGGTGCGTGTTTGGAGTCCCCTCGGGCAAGCTTGGTTTCCTGTGTCCAGGGCATCAAGGCCAACTGGAGAAGGTCAAAGCGTCGAAGACGAGGCCCCGAAAACCCTCGGTCTGAGAAGCTCCTTGGGCATGTGCAGCTAGGGCCTTCATCTCCAAGCTAGGGGCGAGCCTTTGCCCTTGGCTGATGAAGAAGAAGGCCCTTGAATGGTGAAGAGGCCGACAAGGCATTCAAGATCTCAAGAGGTACCTTACCAGCCCTCCGTGATGGTAGCTCAGCGTCCTCGGGCCCCATGGTGCTCTACCTTGCAGCCACCCCTACTCCGCCCGTAGTATACAGTGGCGGTTAGGGAAGGCGTCGAGACCAAAACCCTTGACAACCGTCCGGGCTGAAGCCAAGCCAAGAAAGCCTCATGAAGAGCGACCCGGTTGAAAGATCAACCGCAGCGAGGCGCACCGGGCGAAGGGGCCTCTCAAGCGATCAAGCGTTAGGGGCTCCGTCGTTTGAGGCGCCCCAACCTCGGAGGGCATAAATGGCCCGGACACCCTCAACCTCATCGAGCATCCGTGTGCCCGTTGACCGCGGTGCTACAGGAGCTTAAGTAGCGGTACCCCATGCTTCAAAAACTCCTCCTCGCACTATTGGTGGCCTCATGAAAGCGGCACTTTTCTTCCAGGCCATCCCATCAAGGTCGTCTCACATACCCCTTGGAAAGGTACTCGAAACCCCAACTTGGTGGAAGAGTCCTTGAATGGAACATTGAACTACAAGTGTTTCAGCTAGAATTCAACCGACTAGAGTCATCAAGGAGCCGCCTTGCAGATTTCATGGCGAGAATGGGCGGAGGCACGGGTCTCGGGCGGCGAACCGATCACTTCCCAGAGGCGAGGCACCCGGACAGTGGGTCATGTGCTTGACAGGGCATTCTCGCGACATGGCGCGGGGCAGTGCAGTCTTTCGTATCTCCTACTCGGGACAAGCTCTACTCGCAGTCAACTCTGTTCGGCCACGGAAAAAGGTCTCCAACAACATAGAGTCTGAGGCTGATAGCAGGGCTGAAAGCTCTGGTCGCCTTGGAGTGGCGCCTCATCATCAAGGCGATTCGCAACTCGTCAACCTCTCCAACAAGATATCTGGCCGAAGGGCAGCACATGGAAGCCTAGCTCACGGAGGTTTGTAGGATGGAGAAAGCAGTTACGGGGTGGAGTTGCGGCATGTGCCTCGTGGCACCAATCAAGAGGCTGATGACATCACCAAGAGGGCATCGAGCGTCTGCCTCGAGGCTGGCGTCTTCGGAGTGACTCTTCAAGCCCTCGTGATATCATCATTATCAAGCAGGCGCAACCTCGGGAGGAGCTCCCTCGGCCGCCTTTGCCGGGAGCCCGGCCTGGCCCGCCTCGGGAACACGCTGCTCTGGCGTTGGAGCCTCGGGAAGGGCGTTGGATCGCGAGCTCAAGAACTACTTGGCGCAAGGAACACGGCGGAGAAGGAGGAGGACCGCAGGCGTGGTGGCAGCGAATGACGACCTCTTGCATCGAGGATGGAAGCTCTGGGGCGGCCAAATGGCGTGTCCCTACATTGCATTTCGGGGAGCAAGGGAAGGGCTGTTGGCGGAACATGCAGTGGAACTATGGCATCACTCATCATCACGAACCCTCGTTGTCGTTCATGGCCATTCTCTTGGCCCTGACACTCCGATGTATTGTTGAGTGGTGAAGGCTTGTGAGCCTGCCAATTCCACGTAAGCAGATCCATCGGCGGCGAAGTGCGCAAACTATACCCCTCATGGCGTTCGTGGTTTGGGGCTGGACATTACAGGCCCGTCCCTCGGGCACGAGGCTATCGCTACCTCTCGTCGCCGTGGACAAGTTCACCAAGTGGGCTGAGGTGGAAGCTGTCCGCACCATCCGCGAGCTCATGATCAAGTACATCAAGGGCCTCGTGAGCGATTTGGGGTGCCTAACCGCATCATCAGCGACAGGTTACGCAATTCACGATAATCTCTTCAAAATGTCTTTCTAACCTTGGAGCGTAGATATGCTCGCATTGCTTACACCGGAGCAATGGCGGGCGAGTGAGCAGCGGAGGTCTGAGAACCCTCAAAACCAAGACCTTCAAGAAGAAATGGAGGCTGCGGCGAGGGGATGCTGCGAGCTCGATCATGTTGTGGTCTATCCGCCGACAGCAGCCAAGCGATTGGAAGACCCGTTCTTCCTCGTCTCACGGGCTGAGGCGTACTCCCTCACGAGTCAGCGTCGCTCCTTGCGGGTCTGGCGTTGACGAGGCGGATGAGATGCCATGGGGGCGTACCTCATCTTTGGGAAGAGCATGCGTCGAGAGGCCGTCTTGCGGCGGCAGGTATCAACATGCATTGCGATGATACCACTACGCAACATCCACCCGAACTCTTGGTAGGTGACCTCGTGCTCAGCGGGTCCTCTCCGGGGAGGGTTGCTGGCTCTCTCCCATGTGGGAGGGCCCATTCAAGGTTGTTCATGTTTCGAGCCCGCTCGGCGCTTGGAGACCTAGGAGGTGCCCATCAGAGCATGGAACATTCAACATCTCGAAGATTCTACCTGGCGGGCCCGGTGCCTATGGAAAGGCACGGTGCACGTGAAGAAAACCAATACTGTGAAGGTGTGGCATTTTGGGGAAGGCCGGTGCACAGTGAAGAAGGCCAATGCTTGTAAAGCTGCGCATTTTGGGAAGCTTGGTGCTGTGAAGAGGCCAATGCTGTGAAGCTGCCGCATTTTGGAAAAGGCCGGTGCCGATGAAGAGGGCCAATGCATGAAGCTCGCTGCCGTGACACTCTCACGTAATGATGAGGGGTTGTACCGCCTCAGAATCTCCAGTGCCGCCTCGGGCCTCGGGGCTCCGCCCATGCCAGTGGCAGCATTAGCTCCTTATTTGGTGAAAGGCGTCGAAGACTAGATTAGGTGCGAGAGCGTCTTTTCCATTGCTTTACCGGTTGGCTTGTTCGTTCCTATTTGAAGTTTTATTGGAGCTGTTGCCATCTCTAGCTTGTGACTCTTTGTCTTTTCACTCCTCGCCTCGTTTTCTCTCGCAAGTCTCGTGAGGGAGTGCAGGCACCCTGCAGTGTTTTTCTGCGAGTTGTTGAAGCTTTCCTATCAAGGTCCATGCAGAGCCCTCGATCCGTGCCCCACAGACATCGCGACTGGCCTTGGAGACCGGGTGAGTCGCCCGCAACCAAGACAGGCTACCCCTCTGATTAATCCTTGCTGGTGAGGCCTCGGCCGGGGCCGAGGGCAGCAAGCCTCCTGAGCTAAGTAGTTCCGCTGAGCCACGTGGCACGGAAGATAACACAAGCAGTGGAAGCAGCGATAGTGTAGCGACAGTTCAACCGCCCTCGGGGCCCAATACTACTTTCTTTTTGCGAAGGAAGAAAAACAAAACAGCCGCGACTTGCTTGGCACCAACTCATGGCGAGGCTCGTCTTGCCTCAGGGCTGGTCGGATCCTGCTCTCGCTTCAAAGTGCGATGGCGGACTGACCGCTACCTTCCAGCGAGTGACGGCGTGGTGGCTGATCCGCGACCCTTCTGGAGGCTGCTGTCGAGGAAAATCGCGAAGCTTAGCAAGCCCGCGCGCCGCTGCCCAAGTGCTGCCACCATCTTACGTCTGATCAGCGAGGCTGGGCACCGCGCGGTCATCATCTTGGGGCAGCACCCAGCATGGCGGTCGTCTTCCCGAAGACCCTCACGTGAAGGTGGCATCACCGTCAAACTTAAAGTGCATGGTGCACCTCGGCTTGAAGCCGCAGCAGCGAGCAAATGTTTGCTAGCCGTGGGTGGGCACGCATCCCGGCTGACGGAGACCTCGGCAAAGCCAGGAGGCCCTGCTGCGGCAACCGTCACTGAAGCGAGAGGCCGCCGGGCGCCGGCGAAGTTCACCTACAAAAGTGGGAGCTAGAGGCAGGGTGCTGGTCGGTCCGCCGACCACCTGACGAACTCCGGCGGAACCGCCCGGCGGAAGCATGGCACAGGGGGGCATGGCTGCAGCATGCCTCCCATCTGCAGCGAGCTCATCACCTCAGGGGATCGCCTCCACAACTCTGGGAAGCCACCACGGGGCACAGGATGCTGCGAGGCGGCGGCCTGGCGCTGCAGTTGCGGGAGAGTCGGGCCCTTCTGAGCGGCTTTTCCCTTCTCTGCGGCGAGAACCTCTTGGTGGAGCCATGGGAGTAGCGAGTGGCGGGATGGAGAGGAAGGAGCAGCAGAAGGAATAGGCTGAAGGGCTCACGCTGTTCCATACTTATTGGAGAAGGCCAACCACCGGCCTCCTGAGCAGAGTAATCATGACCCGTTTTGCATACATGGACTTGTCAAGTCATGCGGTTTCGGCGTCATGGGAAGCGGAAGCCCGTCAATCAACATGCAGCGGCGCCCAAAACCCTTGAGCTATTGAGACCCAGTGGCTTCACCTATGCCCTTAGCTTCTCTGCTAAGCCAAGTCGGCGCGGCCCGGGGGCTAATGTTGGCGTTCAGGGCAGGGTCCCAGGACTCTGCACTGCGGCTGCTGGCGTGGCTCAAGTGGGGGCCAGTGCAGCCAGCTTCATCGGCTCAAGCTCAAGACCCTCGCGAGGCCAAGCCTCATGAGGCGGACAGGAAGCTTCCTCGGGGCATCCTCACAGACAGGCTTGCGAGGCGGAGAGATCAAGGCGGTACCTCGAGGAGCCGTGGCGCAAGCCATGACGATCCCGAGACCCGGCCAGGCGCGCCGGCTTCTTGATGTCCTTGTTTCCCCTTGATGCAAAGGGGCAAGCTTAGGACAAGGCATCGAGCAAAGGTTACCGTTCGGTGCAACAAGACCAAGACCAGTGACCGGCGGGATGGAGGTCATCGTGGAGCCAGGGGCGGCGTCATCGTGAGAACCTTTGGCGGCGAAGACCAACTTTATTCGAGGATAAGTGTACTAGATGTTCCCCTTCAAAATGGCCAATTGTTGGCGCCCTTCCGCTCATTATTTGGGAAGAGGCCGGGGCCTCCCTCTATAAATAGGGCTAGCCACCACGGGGCGAAAGGATCGGATCTAGATCACGCATAGACTAGCGAGGCCCGAACTCACCAAGCAGTTCATCGCACCAGCTCAAACAGCCCCTCGAGGCTGTTCTCCCTTTATTATTCATCATCAGCCTGAGGCAATCCACCACACCACACCTTTGGGTAAGGTATTACACCACAATGGTGGCTGAACGATATAAATCTCGTGTCCCTTGTGTTCTTCTTTCTAGCCTAGATCCTGCGAGACTTCAAGGCGTGGTGGTAGGGAAAGATCTTCGTGCGCAGAGTTCGAACTTCAAAGTGCGGAACCGAAATCCAGCGGGCTGACATGCAACTTCGGTAGGGCGATATGGTTAGGGTTAGGGCATAACGTAATCTCGGTGAGACCGATTACACAACTTCGGTGAGACCGATTTTGGTAATAAGCTAACCGAGAGAGTTGGTCGAGGCAAACTCAGTTTGACCGATTACACAAACTCGGTGGGACCTATTTTGGTAATAAGCTAACGGAGAGTTTGCATTGTAATCTCGGTAGTCTGATTACACAAACTTCGATGAGACCGATTTTGGTAATGGACATACGGAAGATTACAATCCCATCTCGGTGAGACCGAGATCCCTATCGGTGGCCCGATTTGCCTAGGGTTTGTGGCGGTGGCTAAGATGTACGAACTTCGGTGGCGCGGGTAGAAAGTGTTAGGAACATAGTAATTTCAAAAAATTCCTCACCGCGCAAAGATCATGGTGATCGTAGCAAGGAAGGAGAGTATTGTCCGTACCCTCGTGGGCCGTGGCGAGCGTTATGACAACGAGTTGATGTAGTCGTGAGTCTTCACGATCGGGATCAAATGCAACGTCACGGCACCTCGAGTTGACCTACGTTCAACTTGATGGCGATCCCGGACTCCGATCCGCAAAGTGTGGGGATGAGTTCCGTCGGCCGCGGTGTGGTGATGATGATGATGTTCTACGGCGCGGGGGTTTCACTGTGGGACCCGACTCACAAGTCGTGATCACCGAATGCTGCGTATAGTGATCCCGAGATCAATGCTCACTAAACACCACGAAGCTGAATAACAAGAGTCTTACATCCATACATACCGTCTTACACAAATTGTGACCATTATGGTCAAGTCTTACATCGGTAAAGCCTTAAGGGCTGAACACCAAATGAAACATAGCGGAAGTAAATGGCGATAAGTAGAACCCATGCCATCTGCCTTAACCCTCGGGCATTACAGTAGGAAGCGTCCTGGTTAGCATGATCGTCTCCAAAGAACTCTTCTTTGAACTCCGGTTCTTCCATGCCTGGTCAATTAAATAACCAGTGGCAAGCCAATGAGTACTTTGAATGTACTACTTAAGCAACCCATGTTTTGGTTCAAGGTACAACAATGCATGACATAGGTAAATTTTGCATAAAGCTAGTTTTGAGTGCATTGACATGTTCAACATCCTATAAAGCATGCATCGAGAAATTCAAGTAACCATGAGTCTGGTCACACATATCAACATAAATAGAATGGGCACCAACCCATTTATCATAAACCAGTGGGCACCAACCCATCTCATTAGTGTCAGTCCTTTGACTTGACCCAAGTCATTCCATCATCACACACACTAGGTTGAAAACTCTGGACATAGTTTAAGCGGCACCGCCAGTCCCTTGACCGTGGACACGGCTATTGAATAGTTTTACACTCTGCGGGTTGCACACTTTACCCACTAGATCAGGGAACTTAGTGTCATCCACGACCGCGGTACCTCAAGTGCCGGGGTAGCCCGATCACTACCTTTCCCTAGCGACACTAACATGGAGTCCACTCGATTAGTAGTAACCCCGTGCCAAGCGTTTCACATCATAAAGTTGTGGAGCCTTGCTCCCATATTCATCACATACCACAACCGCAGGGTACCAGCGGTGTGTCGTGCCACTGTGAAAACAGTCATAGCCGCCCTACAACCCGTCCCAAGAGAGAGCACCAACTCTCCCCGTCACTAATGTCACGGGCTCCAAGCTAATGTCGGTCTAAGTACTCAATAATGCCCTTTCCCATATAAGGGTAGAGTGGTGGCGCATGTAAGGTTGGGACAGTCATCAAATCTTAAATCTAATCCGTTTTGAAAACAACACACACTTGCCTCGGTACACCTTATCATCAAGTGGTTACCCATCTCATCATCTCCCTCGGGCATAAGTGGCACCGATGTGGTTTTCAAAAGTCGTTTGAAAATATTTTGTCTCCATCACCATGCATATCCCGTCCCTTTTGCATAGCACTACTTAGCACCCTATCTACTCCCACCGGCATAACCATCATAAGAAGGTAGGGCATGCACAATGCAAGTATCAGCGAGAAAATAGCGGAGCAACCAACCCCGTGGTTCACCATCTCACCATGATTCGAGCAACAATAATAAGGAGCTAAATATGACATGCATGTAAAGGGTTTCATAGTCATGGTCAAAGGGCTGCTTGCCTTGGTTGGCTTGATCTTCAAAGTCTTGGCCCTGCTCCTCCTTCTTCCTCGGCTACCTCGTCAATACGGGATCTAACGTCGCAAGAAAACAACGGAAAAATAAGACAATAATAAAAGCAGAAAAGTCAAAGTGCCAGGAAAAATGTCAACTTATTTTTGTAAAATACTAGGAGGAAAGCTAGGAAGGGACAAGTCTTGGTTTTGGTTACGGAGTAGCGAATAGGAGATATGGATTTTCAAGGCTTATTTAAATGCTAAAATCACATTTAAATATCTCTGAGAGAAGAGAAAGGTTGTTGGATTTGAATGAAAGTTGCACCATTAAATAGGTTGCAATATTCTAGGAATTTAGAAATTGGAATCAATTCATTTGGATAAATATTACATCTGTGGAATTTTTGGAAATAAAACGAGAAAAGAAAAAAAGCATTATTTGTGCCCTTTGGGCAGAGGCCACGGCAGCAGCAGGCCGAGGAAAAACCAGCCCACGGCCGCCCGCGTCGAAGCGTAAAGGCTGAATCATGTATCGGCAGCGGACGGTCTGTATGTGTATACGTTTAAACGGCAATTGGATCCCACCGTCGGCGTAATGACAGCGGCCCATGACGTCGTCTATCTCGACGAGGCGACAAGCTTTCGCCGGCCCGTGATAAAACAAGGAAGGGATCTGGAGGCTATCGTTGGACTCGAGGTGGATGCGGTTACGGTGGTGGTGGAGCAGTCGCCGAGTAGCACGCCGCTTGGCGGCGAGTCCGCGAGCGGGCCTTGAGCGTCGGTGGCTCCGGCCGTTCGGCTACAAAACAAGGGGAAGAGAGGAAAGAATGGTGGCGCCTCGCGGTTCGGATCGAGAAACTGGGCGGAGAAAGGCCTGTACGTGAGGCGCCCGGCGAGCGGCGGGAGCTCGAGCTTCGATCTCGAGCTCGGGTGGTTCTGGAGAGGAAGGAGTGGTGCGGGAGGCGATTGGGTGTGTGGAGGAAGCGCGAGGGAAGAAGAGAGACTCGGCGCCTTATAGGCTGGTCGCGGTTCACCGTAAGGCGTGGCCTCTGAGGCGCCCGGATCGCTCTGGAGGCCGTTGGAGAGGATTGGAGTTGTCCACGGCATTCGTGGGGATGGAGTAAGGCGCCCGGGGAGAAGAAGGAGAGAGAAGGAAGTTACGGCTCGCGTGTGAGGCGACCATTAGCCGAGCAGGCGTCGGGCATCCGTTGCGGAGGTGAGAGAGAGAGGAGAGACAAGGGGCTGCGGTGGCGTATCCGGGCCTTGAGGCATCGGCTGGCGTGAGGGTATACAGGTGGTGGGGATCACGGCGTCAGCAGTGAAGCGCGATGGCGTGCTCGAGCGCGACTTTGGCGGCATCATGGCTTTCCGCATCGCTGTGGCGTCCACTCATGTCGAGAGCTACTGCTTTTCGGTGCGAACATGCTTAAGATTAATGTCACCCTTAGCAACATGATTTTGAATGAAATGATGATGAACTTCAATATGCTAGTTCGAGAGTGTTGCAGGGATTGTGAGCAATCTTGATAGCACTCTCATTGTCACAAAGTAATGGAACATGTTTCACATATATCCCATAATCTTTAAGAGTTTGGGTCATCCAAGTAATTGAGCACAACATGAACCAGGTGACAATGTATTCCGCTTGGTGGATAAGGATACCGAGTTTTGTTTCTTGGAAGATTAAGACACAAGAGATCGACCAACAAATTCACAAGTACCGAAGTGGACTTTCTATCAACCTTGTCACCGGCATAGTCTGAGTGGATGCTACAAGATCGAAAGAGGCCCTCTTGGGATACCAAATGCCAAAATTTGGTGTATAGATTAAGTATCTCACTATCCTTTTCCACGGCCTTAAGATGACATTCTTTAGGAGCAGCTTGATATGTGCACATATGCACACACTTAGCATGATATCGGGACATGAAGCACATAGATATAACAATGAACCGATCATAGACCATAAACCTTTTGATCGACCGGTTCACCATCTTTGGTCAAATCAAGATGTCCACTAGTAGGCATAGGTGTAGTCATACCTTTGCATTCTTGCATATTGAACTTCTTGAACAAGTCCTTGGTTTACTTCGTTTGAGACAAAGGTTCCTTCCTTAGTTTGCTTGATTTGCAAACCAGGAAAGAATTTGAGTTCACTCATCATAGACATCTCAAACTTCTCCGACATTAGCTTCCCAAACATTTCACTAAAATGAGGTTAGTAGAACCAAATATAATATCATCGACATAAATTTGGCATACAAATAGTTCTCCATTGACCCTTTTAGTAAAAGAGTAGAATCTATTTTCCAATTTCAAAGCCTTTTCGATAAGGAACTTGGTGAAACATTTATACCATGCTCTAGGAGCTTGTTTAAGACCATAAAGAGCTTTGTGCAGTTTGTAAACATGATCAGGTTTCTTAGGATTAACAAAGTCGGGAGGTTGTTTAACATAAACTTCCTCCTCTATTTCACCATTTAGAAAAGCACTTTTAATGTCCATTTGGTACAAAGTGATATCATGGTGATTAGCATAGGCAAGTAAGATCGAATGGACTCAAGTCTTAGCAGGGAGCATAAGTCTCACCATAGTCCATACCTTGACTTGTGTGTAGCCTTGGGTGACGAGGCGTGCTTTGTTGCGAACTACTTGTCCATCTTCATCTTGCTTGTTCTGGAAACCATTTAGTACCGATGATGTTGTGGTTGTTGTCGGGCTTCTCAACCAATGTCAAACTTGATTTCTCTCAAAGTTGTGTAGTTCTTCATGCATGGCGTTTATCCAATCCGGATCTTCAATGCTTCTTCAACCTTCATAGGTTCAATGCTAGAGATGAATGAATAGTGTTCTTAAAGTTAGCTAAGCGAGTTTTAAATGAGTGATTCTCCCGTTTGGATATCTTTGTAGATTTGCTCTACGGGATGATCTTTAGCAATTCTTGCTCGAACTGTGAGAGATTTTGCTAGGTCTTGGTTGAACATCTTCTTCATCTTGTTCTTCTTCTTGGCCTTCTTCATTGTTGACATTGTCGTTCTCTTTGTCGTGGTGGATAAGGAGGTTGTTGGCGTTCGTCTTGGTGCACTTCCTCATTTTCTTCATCTAGGTGTGTCCCACTTGTGGATGCTTCCGTATCAACTCTTGGTTCACCTTGTCGTGAGGTAGAAGCTTCCACTTGACGGATGAGGTACTCTCCTTCACCTCCGTTGGACGAATCTTGCCAATAGACAAGTCTTGAATTGCTTCGAGGGTCTTTATCTCCTACATCAATTGGCAATTGCTCTACTTGCGGCCGTTAGATTCATCAAACTTCACATCCACCGTTTCTTCAACCTTTGGGTGAAATTGTTGAACACGGTATGTGTGAAGTTTGAGCCATAACAATAGGAAACCTTCATGAGACTTAGGAGCAAATATAGAATGGCGATTCTTATCAAGAATGTGGCACTTTGAGCCTAATACTCGAAAGTATCCAACTTGGGGTTTGTTACCAGTGAGGAGCTCGTATGCCGTCTTGCCGAGTAGCTTGTGAAGATACAAGAAGCGATTTGTTGCATGACAAGCTGTCTCAACGCTTCCGCAAAAGTGCTTGTCGCCTCAAAGCATCATTCTTGCCATTTGATGGCGTCCGGTTCTTCCTCTCAACAACTCCATTTTGTTGAGGTGTATGCGTAATGAGAACTCATGTGAAATCCCTTCTTAGCCAAGAAAGGTGTCACATTTGTGTTCTTGAACTCCGTTCCGTTGCTTCTGAACCTTCTTGATCTTCACTTCAAATTGATTTTGGGCCTTCCTAGCGAAGTTTTGAAGATCTTTTGAACCTGCGATTTATCATCGAGAAAGAACACCCACGTAAATCTTGACAAATCATCAACTATAACTAGACCAAAAGAATTTCCACGAGACTTTTGTAGGCGTTGGGACCAAAAGATCCATGTGAAGTAGCTCGAGTGGCCTCCTTGTGGTCATGATGTTCTTCACAGGATGCCTTCCTCCAACCTGTTTACCTTGACAAGTCTGCAAAGTCTATCCTTATCAAATATGACATTGTTAATGCAAGGATATGATTTCCTTTAATAAGCTTGTCAAGGTTTAGCATCCAACATGACCTAATCGTCTATGCCATAACCAACCTTTAGAGTTTAGCAATAAAGCAAGTTCTAGGTTGAGCCTTTTTAGTGAAATCAACAATGTATAGATCACCTCTATGTACACGGTAAAGACCATTTTATGATTATCTCTGAAACACTTGGCAATCTACTTGATAAATAGGACATTGAAACCGAAATCAGCAAGTCTAATCTGAAAGTAAGTTGTAGCCAAGAGATTCAACGAGCATGACATTTTGTATGGAGCTGTCTTGTGATATGGCCACCTTACGAGGCCAACCACCTTACCCTTTGAGTTATCACGAAAGTGACATACTTTCGAGGACCATCGTTTTCAGCAAGCTCATGAAACATATCTTTATCTCTGGTCATGTAATCGGTACATCCACTATCAAGAACCCATTCCTTTCCTCCTGCCATATATCCCCGAAGATTTGCCATAAGACCAAAGTGTCTCATTGCATCATCAAGATCAAAGTCACTATCATCATCCTCATCATAGTATCCATGTTCAACATCGTCAAGTGGTGGATCAAATCCTAGAGAGGGTGATTAGTTGAGATGAGTTGACAATGATCTTCTTTATGAATTTTTATAGCTTGAAATAATATCACTAATAATTCCAACATCTCCTTTGGCACGCGTAAGGTTTGTAGCTCAAATAGACAATCACCAAACATAGGATTCTGGAATTCATCTTACTCAAGGCAATAGACTTATGGAGAATTTCATCAAGATTTTTCAAGGAATAATTTGGAAAATGTTCCTCAAGAAATTTCCATATGGTGTAGGCACACTTAAGAGTAGGCAAACATCCAATCAAGTTTCTAGGAAAGCCTCTAGTGATAAGTTCAACAGTTCTAAGATTGCGAATCATGTCAATTCACTCATCAAGGTAGGATGCATAGGATCAACATAGGGTGCACAAGGGCTAGCAATATACTTGTTCAAATGATATTGATTGAAAATCACAAGCATCTCATTTTTCACTCATGAAAATACTCTCCATCAAGTATAGGCACTCTATGTCTAAGACTCCCAATAGTAGACTCATCCATCTTCCTCCAATGGTGTTTAAACCAAAGCAATGGAGACGGCTCGATACCAATTGAAAGGATCGAGAAGGTGTCTAGAGGGGTGATTAGACACTAAGTACCAAAAGTTGCAGTTTTAACTTCTTTAAGTTGGAGTGGAGTTTAGGCACAAGTTTAACACTCACAATACATATCAAGCAAGCATGCAAAGTATATGAGCAGCGGAAGTAAAGCATGCAACTTTCAAGAATGTAAAGGAAGGGACTGGAGGATTAAGACAATTGGAACACGGATGTTTTTGTCATGGTTCCGATGGGTGGTGCTATCATACATCCATGTTGATAGAGACTTCAACCCATGAAGGGTAATGGTTCTTGTGAGTCCACGGAAGGCTCCACCCACGAAGGGTCACGAAGAAGCAACCTTGTCTATCCCACCATGGTGGTTGCCCAGAAGGACTTGCCTCACTAGCGGTAGATCTTCCGAAGTAGGCGATCTCCTTGCCCTTACAAACTCCTTGGTTCAACTCCACAATCTTGTGGAGTCTCCCAAGTGACACCTAGCCAATCTAGGAGACACCACTCTCCAAGAAGTAACAAATGGTGTGTTGATGATGAACTCCTTGCTCTTGTGCTTCAAATGATAGTCTCCCCAACACTCAACTCTCTCACGAGTTTGGATTTGGTGGAAATAAGATTTGAGTGGAAAGCAACTTGGGAAGGCTAGAGATCAAGATTCATATGGTAGGAATGGAATATCTGGCCTGAACACATGGTAGGTGGTTCTCTCTCAGAAAATGCAAGTTGGAAGTGTAGGTTCGTTCTCATGGCTCTCTCCATGAATGAAGAGGAGGTGGAGGGTATATATAGCCTCCACACAAAATCTAATTACACACAACTTGCTTCGGTGGGACGAATTGGTAAACTTCGGTCGGACCGATTCACAAATCTAGTGACCGTTAGGATTTTGGTGGGACTTGTGGGCGTTCAGGAGCAGGGGTCCCCAGACTTGCCCGCTGTGGCATGGCTCAAGTGGGGGCCAGTGCAGCCAACTTCATCAACTCAAGCTCAAGACCCTCATGAGGGGCAAGCCTCATGGTAGACGAAGAAGCTTCCTAGGGCAGCCTCACGAGCAAGCTCACAAGGGCGGAGAGATCAAGGCGGGGTACCTCGCGAGGCCCGTGGCGCTAAGCCATGACGATCGAGACCCGGTGGGCCGAAACTCTTGTCCTTGTTTCCCCTTGATTGCAAAGGGGCAAGCCTGAACAAGGCATCGAGGAAGGTTACCGTTTGGTGCAACAAGACCAAGACCAGTGAGCGACACGATGGAGGTCATCATGGAGCCGGAGGACGGCGTCATCGAAAGCCTTTGGCGGCGAAGACTAACTTTAGTCGGGATAAGTGTACTAGATGTTCCCCTTCAAAATGGCCAATTGTTGGCGCCCTTCCGCTCATTATTTGGGAAGAGGCCGGAGCCTCCCTCTATAAATAGGGCTAGCCACCATAGGCAAAGGATCGGATCGGATCATGCATAGACTAGAGAGAGGCGTGAACTCACCCAAGATTCATCGCACCAGCTCAAGAACAGCCCCTCATGAGGCTGTTCTCCCTTTGTATTGTTCATCATCAACCCGGAGGCAATCCACCACACCACACCTTTGGAGTAGTGTTACACCACAATGGTGGTCGAACAATAAATCTATGTCCCTTGTGTTTCTTTCTAGCCTAGATTTTGCGAGACTTGAGATGTGAGCTGGTAGGAAAAGATCTTGTCGCACCCAGTTTGAACCTCAAAGTGCAGTCGAAATCCGACATTTGGCGGCGCGGTAAGGGTGCAGGAATCTTTCTTCCGCTAGTCGCGTGTGATCCTCCGTATGTCGGCCGCTTCGCCCGAGCCGTGCAGGCGTTAGGCTGCTCTCGCTTTCGAGTCGCCCGGGCGCTCTGTCGCTTGCCCCGTCGTTCCCGTCGCTGCCGCCATGCCGCCACAGGCCCGGCGTGGAATGAAGCGAGCCTCATCCTGCATCCTTTGGCCTTGCGTGAAGCGCCACCCGCTCCATCGCTGACTCGGGCGTTGCCGTCCCACGCCTCGCGCCCCCCAGGCCGCGCCGCCATCCGGCAGCCGATAGCCAGCCTTTGAGGCGAGGCTCAGGCTTAGCCCCGCCTTCGGCGAGTGCGATGGCCGCTCAAGTTCAAGCCGAGATGCCGCCCGTGCTACAGCAGCCGACGGATCCGCTGGTTTCCTGCTAGCATCGAGAGGCCATCCTCAAAGCAGGCGGCGATAGGGTGATGGCCAACTGGTTTCCATGGCCCTCACCGGCATTCCGCACATGTGGCTGCTCCACCTACGGCTTCTATGACCTCTGGGGGCTGTCGACCTCTTCCCGCCCATTACGCGGCGCCGTGCCCCGGTCATCGCAACTCTCTGGCGGCTCACATGCGCCACCTTCAACCGCCCATCAAGTCATTCACCCGCCCGGTCGCAGCCTTCAAGCGCAAAGCCCCGTGGGTGGTGCCAGGCGATCGACCTTCCTTCAGACGATCACCCTCAACCTGCCCGGTTGATGCGCTCGATCTTGTGCACCCCACCATCGCCAAGTGGCCATCACGAGACCCTTATTGATGGCGGTGCCGGCCTCAGCGTGCTCTCTGTGGAGGCCTTTAGCCTCCTCACGTGCCACAGAGCCCGGCCCAGAGCCTTTCTCGGGTGTCGGTCGGTTCCACCGCCTCCTTGGGGCGGATCGCCTCCGGTGGCGTTCGGCACCTCGACAACTTCCGCCTGAAGGCTGATCGACTTGACATCGCCCCATCAGCCCACCCTAGCGCCATCCTCGGCTACGGCCTTGGCCTGGTTCATTGACAACTCACCCGCGTACAACCTCATGAAGATGCCGGGAACAGCGGCGTCCTTACAGTGTCGGGAGACACAAAAGATGCGCTAGGCGCTCAAGCTTGCTTTCAAGGCGGTCGCGGTGGCGCAGCCCTGACAGCGCCCTCGAGCCAAAGGGCTGCACCGGCTAAGAAGCAGTTATTCACCCAAGACAAGGTGGAAACCAAGCAGGTACCGGCGAGGGGCGGTCCACCGCCACCTTCACCATAGGTTCCAACCTCGAACCCGGCAGCGAGAGGCCTTGGTGAAGTTCTGTATGCGAACAGGAAGGTGTTCGCATGGGAACTGATCAGCTAGCGGGGGTCGAGGGTGTGATTGAGCATCACCTCAATGTGTGCTAACGTCGCGCCCGTGAAGCGAAGGTGGTGGCGGTCCTGAAGCAAGCTTTCATCGTCAAGAGACCCGCAAGCTAGGCGGCGGGGGTTATTCACGGTCCTTCACCGGATTGGTTGGCTAACCGGTTGTCATGCGAAGAAGGAGAAAGGAGCATGTGTGTGACTTCACCAACCTCAACAAGGCCTGCCCGCAGGATCCATTTCCGCTCCCTAGCATCGACTAGATCATCGAATCCACAGTGTGACTGTTGTGCTTCTGGATGCCTTCTCGGGCTATCACCAGATTAAGATGGTAGTAGAAGACTGAAAAGCGGCTTTCTGACCCGTGTGGAGTGTCTTGCTATAGGCATGCCATTTGGGTTGCGCAACACAGTAGCGACCTTTCGGTGACTGATGCACGCCTTGAGCGGCTCGGGAGAACTGAGGCTTACGCCGATGACATTGTGGTGAAGTCTCGGAGGTAAAACCCTATCTGGGACTTGGAAGAAACCTTGCGAGCCTCAATAGAGTGGACTGCGGCTCAACCCAGAGAGGTGCGTGTTTGGAGTCCCCTCGGGCAAGCTTGGTTTCCTGTGTCCAGGGCATCAAGGCCAACTGGAGAAGGTCAAAGCGTCGAAGACGAGGCCCCGAAAACCCTCGGTCTGAGAAGCTCCTTGGGCATGTGCAGCTAGGGCCTTCATCTCCAAGCTAGGGGCGAGCCTTTGCCCTTGGCTGATGAAGAAGAAGGCCCTTGAATGGTGAAGAGGCCGACAAGGCATTCAAGATCTCAAGAGGTACCTTACCAGCCCTCCGTGATGGTAGCTCAGCGTCCTCGGGCCCCATGGTGCTCTACCTTGCAGCCACCCCTACTCCGCCCGTAGTATACAGTGGCGGTTAGGGAAGGCGTCGAGACCAAAACCCTTGACAACCGTCCGGGCTGAAGCCAAGCCAAGAAAGCCTCATGAAGAGCGACCCGGTTGAAAGATCAACCGCAGCGAGGCGCACCGGGCGAAGGGGCCTCTCAAGCGATCAAGCGTTAGGGGCTCCGTCGTTTGAGGCGCCCCAACCTCGGAGGGCATAAATGGCCCGGACACCCTCAACCTCATCGAGCATCCGTGTGCCCGTTGACCGCGGTGCTACAGGAGCTTAAGTAGCGGTACCCCATGCTTCAAAAACTCCTCCTCGCACTATTGGTGGCCTCATGAAAGCGGCACTTTTCTTCCAGGCCATCCCATCAAGGTCGTCTCACATACCCCTTGGAAAGGTACTCGAAACCCCAACTTGGTGGAAGAGTCCTTGAATGGAACATTGAACTACAAGTGTTTCAGCTAGAATTCAACCGACTAGAGTCATCAAGGAGCCGCCTTGCAGATTTCATGGCGAGAATGGGCGGAGGCACGGGTCTCGGGCGGCGAACCGATCACTTCCCAGAGGCGAGGCACCCGGACAGTGGGTCATGTGCTTGACAGGGCATTCTCGCGACATGGCGCGGGGCAGTGCAGTCTTTCGTATCTCCTACTCGGGACAAGCTCTACTCGCAGTCAACTCTGTTCGGCCACGGAAAAAGGTCTCCAACAACATAGAGTCTGAGGCTGATAGCAGGGCTGAAAGCTCTGGTCGCCTTGGAGTGGCGCCTCATCATCAAGGCGATTCGCAACTCGTCAACCTCTCCAACAAGATATCTGGCCGAAGGGCAGCACATGGAAGCCTAGCTCACGGAGGTTTGTAGGATGGAGAAAGCAGTTACGGGGTGGAGTTGCGGCATGTGCCTCGTGGCACCAATCAAGAGGCTGATGACATCACCAAGAGGGCATCGAGCGTCTGCCTCGAGGCTGGCGTCTTCGGAGTGACTCTTCAAGCCCTCGTGATATCATCATTATCAAGCAGGCGCAACCTCGGGAGGAGCTCCCTCGGCCGCCTTTGCCGGGAGCCCGGCCTGGCCCGCCTCGGGAACACGCTGCTCTGGCGTTGGAGCCTCGGGAAGGGCGTTGGATCGCGAGCTCAAGAACTACTTGGCGCAAGGAACACGGCGGAGAAGGAGGAGGACCGCAGGCGTGGTGGCAGCGAATGACGACCTCTTGCATCGAGGATGGAAGCTCTGGGGCGGCCAAATGGCGTGTCCCTACATTGCATTTCGGGGAGCAAGGGAAGGGCTGTTGGCGGAACATGCAGTGGAACTATGGCATCACTCATCATCACGAACCCTCGTTGTCGTTCATGGCCATTCTCTTGGCCCTGACACTCCGATGTATTGTTGAGTGGTGAAGGCTTGTGAGCCTGCCAATTCCACGTAAGCAGATCCATCGGCGGCGAAGTGCGCAAACTATACCCCTCATGGCGTTCGTGGTTTGGGGCTGGACATTACAGGCCCGTCCCTCGGGCACGAGGCTATCGCTACCTCTCGTCGCCGTGGACAAGTTCACCAAGTGGGCTGAGGTGGAAGCTGTCCGCACCATCCGCGAGCTCATGATCAAGTACATCAAGGGCCTCGTGAGCGATTTGGGGTGCCTAACCGCATCATCAGCGACAGGTTACGCAATTCACGATAATCTCTTCAAAATGTCTTTCTAACCTTGGAGCGTAGATATGCTCGCATTGCTTACACCGGAGCAATGGCGGGCGAGTGAGCAGCGGAGGTCTGAGAACCCTCAAAACCAAGACCTTCAAGAAGAAATGGAGGCTGCGGCGAGGGGATGCTGCGAGCTCGATCATGTTGTGGTCTATCCGCCGACAGCAGCCAAGCGATTGGAAGACCCGTTCTTCCTCGTCTCACGGGCTGAGGCGTACTCCCTCACGAGTCAGCGTCGCTCCTTGCGGGTCTGGCGTTGACGAGGCGGATGAGATGCCATGGGGGCGTACCTCATCTTTGGGAAGAGCATGCGTCGAGAGGCCGTCTTGCGGCGGCAGGTATCAACATGCATTGCGATGATACCACTACGCAACATCCACCCGAACTCTTGGTAGGTGACCTCGTGCTCAGCGGGTCCTCTCCGGGGAGGGTTGCTGGCTCTCTCCCATGTGGGAGGGCCCATTCAAGGTTGTTCATGTTTCGAGCCCGCTCGGCGCTTGGAGACCTAGGAGGTGCCCATCAGAGCATGGAACATTCAACATCTCGAAGATTCTACCTGGCGGGCCCGGTGCCTATGGAAAGGCACGGTGCACGTGAAGAAAACCAATACTGTGAAGGTGTGGCATTTTGGGGAAGGCCGGTGCACAGTGAAGAAGGCCAATGCTTGTAAAGCTGCGCATTTTGGGAAGCTTGGTGCTGTGAAGAGGCCAATGCTGTGAAGCTGCCGCATTTTGGAAAAGGCCGGTGCCGATGAAGAGGGCCAATGCATGAAGCTCGCTGCCGTGACACTCTCACGTAATGATGAGGGGTTGTACCGCCTCAGAATCTCCAGTGCCGCCTCGGGCCTCGGGGCTCCGCCCATGCCAGTGGCAGCATTAGCTCCTTATTTGGTGAAAGGCGTCGAAGACTAGATTAGGTGCGAGAGCGTCTTTTCCATTGCTTTACCGGTTGGCTTGTTCGTTCCTATTTGAAGTTTTATTGGAGCTGTTGCCATCTCTAGCTTGTGACTCTTTGTCTTTTCACTCCTCGCCTCGTTTTCTCTCGCAAGTCTCGTGAGGGAGTGCAGGCACCCTGCAGTGTTTTTCTGCGAGTTGTTGAAGCTTTCCTATCAAGGTCCATGCAGAGCCCTCGATCCGTGCCCCACAGACATCGCGACTGGCCTTGGAGACCGGGTGAGTCGCCCGCAACCAAGACAGGCTACCCCTCTGATTAATCCTTGCTGGTGAGGCCTCGGCCGGGGCCGAGGGCAGCAAGCCTCCTGAGCTAAGTAGTTCCGCTGAGCCACGTGGCACGGAAGATAACACAAGCAGTGGAAGCAGCGATAGTGTAGCGACAGTTCAACCGCCCTCGGGGCCCAATACTACTTTCTTTTTGCGAAGGAAGAAAAACAAAACAGCCGCGACTTGCTTGGCACCAACTCATGGCGAGGCTCGTCTTGCCTCAGGGCTGGTCGGATCCTGCTCTCGCTTCAAAGTGCGATGGCGGACTGACCGCTACCTTCCAGCGAGTGACGGCGTGGTGGCTGATCCGCGACCCTTCTGGAGGCTGCTGTCGAGGAAAATCGCGAAGCTTAGCAAGCCCGCGCGCCGCTGCCCAAGTGCTGCCACCATCTTACGTCTGATCAGCGAGGCTGGGCACCGCGCGGTCATCATCTTGGGGCAGCACCCAGCATGGCGGTCGTCTTCCCGAAGACCCTCACGTGAAGGTGGCATCACCGTCAAACTTAAAGTGCATGGTGCACCTCTTGCAAACCCAAAATAAAATGGTTTGTGTAGATCATGGGTAGATAATTTATCCTTGATGCACCACTTGGTGTGGTGGCCTTATTTGGTCATATGTCGGGCTCACCAAAGTTGGGGTCTTGGAGAAAAAGTTGGTAGTGCAAAGTAGTTCAAACTTGATTACAGTGAGAGGGTTTTGAGGCACTTTGACCAAGATTTCTCTTCTCCTTTGTGCCATTTGGTCTAGATGCATCATTGGACCCATGAAGCATTTCACCAAGTTTGAGCACATTTGGACACATTTGGCAATGTAAAGTTGAACAAACTTGGAATGGAGAAATGGTTTTGAGGGGTTTTGATGATGTTATCTTGTTCTCCAAGTCATGAGACTTGCAAGATCATCTAATATGTCATATGTGACATGATAGAATTTTCCGGAATTTTTGAGAATATTTCCTTTGTAAATATTTCAAAAGCTTGAAATATCAGGAAGGGTTTTAGAGGATTTGACCAATATTTTGAACATGACCATTGTTGAAGCTCATATATATGGAAAATATATGTCCTTTGAGTCTCCCGATTTTTGTCAAATATTTTTAAAACAATGAAATAATTTTTCCTATTAAAGACCATTTCGCCTTAAGAAAAGTTTTTTAAATAAAATAGTAAAACAACTTTTAAAATTATATTTTTGTGGTTTCCATCCTATTCGATAGGTCAAATATATTTTGGAAAGATTTTCTGCCCTTAATTAAGTACTTGGGTGCAAACCTCAATTGAGGGTTTTGGAAAACTAAATTTAGAAAATAGTTTTCGGCCAAATATTTTGAAAATTCCTATAACCTATCACATGGCATGGTCATTGGTCGGAGCTTGGGGTAAGGAGATGAAATATAGAGGTAGAGTAGTTGACTATGGGCACTTGAAAAGGAACGAGAAAAACCAACTCCAAATAAAAGCCAAATAATGCAAAAAGTTTTGTTGGTCCAAATTTTCATGCTTTATTAATGAAAATGAAATGTTACAAAATGCAGGGTGTGACATCACCTAAACTCCAGATATGGAGGGTGGAATATGGTGGAGGGGGCCCGCCCGGCTAAGGCGATCTTGAAGATCAACTTGTGTGTTCTAGGGTGCCCCCCCTTTTATATAAAGGAGCAAGGGGGGCCGGCCTAGGGCGCCAAAGGTCCTCCTCCGTGGGATGGACTCCTCTTTTCCTACTGGAGGAGGAAAGGAAGGGGAAGGGAGAGGGGAAAGGGGCCCCCTCTCCTAGTCAGTGGACCATAGGGGAGGGGCGGCCCATCCCGGCTGCCCTCTCTCTCCCACTAAAGCCCATAAGGCCCGCTTCTCCGGGGTTCCGGTAACCCTCGGCACTCGTCTTCTCCGAAAACACCGGAACACTTGTTGAATATAACCGTCAATATATCAACCTTTTTCTGACCATTTGAGACTCCTCTTCATGTCCGTGATCACTCCGGGACTCCGAACAATCTTGATCATCAAAACTTATAAACTCATAATAAAATTGTCATTGCCGTTAAGCGTGTGGACCCTGGGTTCGAGAACTATGTAGACATGACCGGAACTATTCTTGGTATAACCAATGGAACACGGATGCTCATATTGGTTCCTACATATTCTCGAAGATCTTTATCGGTCAAACCGCATAACAACATACGTGTTCCTTTGTCATCGGTATGTTACTTGCGAGATTGATCGTCGGTATCCAATACCTAGTTCAATCGTTCGGTAAATCTCTTTACTCATTCGTAATGCATCATTCCGTCTAACCTGCTCATTGCCAAGGCTTATAGTG
>JAHHZJ010010289.1:0-11624 GCA_021437245.1 Aegilops speltoides
CATCTCCGTGAACCCCTCCGGGATCCTCGTTATCCGTACTCCGAAGGTGACCCCGAAATATCTCTAAGTCCCAGATTTCAATCATTTCGGTGCATTTTCATAGCATCCATCTCCGCATCCGTAGCTCCGTTTTGGGCGTATAATATGTCAAATTGTTCGTCTCGAAAAGTACATCATTTCATTCCATTGCATCATTTGCATTGGAGCTCATCTTGATGCCCTAAATGCTGTTGGAAGATGGCTTCAGATCGTTAGTTTCAGAATCTTATCAGTTCGAGCTCTTTTGTCATTTTGCCATGATTTATGTTGCATCCTATGAGTATGAGCTCTACATGAATGTTGGACTTTGCCATGCCATCTTTCAGAGGTGTTGACCATGTATTTTTGTGATGCTTGTAGTGAGTGCATTGAGCTTGTAAAGTAGGGTAGTTGCTGTTGTTGTTTTGCTAGACAGATTCTGTTATATTTTGATGCCATGTTAACATGCTTCTAGTAATCATTCTATGCATAATCTGGAGATGCTCTATAAACACGTTTCGATATACATGTCATGCTCTATCCATTCATCCACTTGGTTGCAATTATAGCCTGCTGGAACATGTTCATATCTTGCTCCAAAGTTGCTTGAAAATGTTTCCTGGCAGATTGTTTGCATGAGATTCAATTTTCATGAGGTCGTTGTAGTTGATCCGTGTATGCTATGACCTTGCTCTTGCCATGCTTAGCTTCATAATCATGCCTTCTTACTGTTGATTGCCTTGCCATTCCATGTATTGCTCTGTAGTGAGTGCATCGAGCTCACGAACATGCCTACTCGTTAACTGTTTTTGCCATGTCCTGATATTTCACTAAGTCTGAAATCTGTAATAAAACTTGCTATGTTTACATGGGTGCCATCATTTCTTAGAGTCCTTTTGGCTTATGGTCAGTAAGGGACTATTGAAATATGCTTTGAGTAGAATCATGTCATGCCTTGTTTTGCTATTATAAGTTCCTGTAGCATGTTGTTTGCTTGCTCTAAACATGCCTTCCTGATGTTAATTCCTGGCATGTTAGTATTTTCACTAAGTCTGTGAACCTGATATTTTGAGCACTTTCTCCATGCTTGTTTGAACATGTTATGATGTGATTTAGCCGTAGCTCAGTGTTCCTCTTTTGTTAAGCATCTCCTGTAGTTCGTTGTCATATGCTTTGTTTTTATGTTGGGGTGCTGTAGCATAGTTTCTTGTTGCGTGCTAAGTAGCATCGAACTTAAGCAGATTTGCATCATTCTTGTTTTGCTTGTCATTTGCAAACCGTGCATCCGATTCGGTGATCTTTATATCGATTTCAACGAAATCATCTCATCTTTCAGCGGCATACTTGGTTTGCCAAGTTGATGCCAGTTCATCATTTTCCTTCAGACACACATATGCATTGCATATCACATCTCATAGCATGTCATGTATTGCATCATATTGCTTGTGCATTGTTCCTTATTTGATTGTGGTTCCGTTGCTTGTGTTCTTGCTTTGGGTAGGCGGAGGCGATGCGTGTACGAGGAACCTGTTGAGACGCCTCGAGGATCAAGCCTTCGACAACTCGAGAACCTTGCGGCAGATGATCATACCCTCGAAATCACTTCTATCTTTGCTATGCTAGTTTGCTCGCTCTTTTGCTATGCCAATGCTTTACGATGCCTACCATTTGCTTGTCACCTCCTAATTGCCATGTCAAACCCCTAACCTTGACACTTTTCCTATGCAAACCGTTGTTTGGCTATGTTACCGCTTTGCTCGGCCCTCTTATAGCGTTGTTAGTTGCGGTGAAGATTGAAGATTGTTCCTTGTTGGAACATGGAGATGTTGTTCCTTGTTGGAACATGTTTACTTGTTGGGATATCACAATATATCTTATTTAATTAATGCATCTATATACTTGGTAAAGGGTGGAAGGCTCGGCCTTATGCAGTGTTTTGTTCCCTCTTGCCGCCCTAGTTTCCGTCATATCGGTGTTATGTTCCCGTTTTGCGTCCCTTACGGTTGGGCTATAATAGGAACCCCTTGACGATTCGCCTTAAGTAAAGCTTCTCGGCAATGCCCAACATTGGTTTTACCATTTGCCTCACCTAGCCCTTTTCTTTCCCTTGGGTTCTGCGGACTCAAGGGTCATCTTATTTAACCCCGGGCGGTGCTCCTCGAGTGTTGGTCGAACAGAACTCTCGGGGCCACCTCGGGAAACTTGAGGTTGGTTTTACTCGTAGCTAGACTCATCCAGTGTGCTTTGAGAAGAGATATGTGCAGCTCCTATCGGGTTTGTCGGCACATTGAGGCGGTGTTCTTTGGTTTAGTTTTACCATGTCGAAATGTCTTGTTGTCGGGATACGAGTCGATCGGAGTGTCTTGGGTGGAGGTCTATTCCTCCGATTGACGTGGAGCTTGTCATGGGCTAAGTTGGGACACCCTACGAGATTTGAACTTTGAAAGCCGTGCCGGTTATGTGGCAGATGGGAATTTGTTAACGTCCGGTTGTAGAAGACGAAGTTGACCTTAATTAAAATACATCAACCGTGTGTGTTACGTGATGGTCTCTTTCGTGGTCGGGAAGTGTTCTGATGTTGGAGTTATGTTGCGTAGGTTGCTATAGGATCACTTCTTGATCATACTTTTATCGACCGTGCTTTGCCTTCTCTTCGCTCTCATTTCGTATGTTAGCCACCATATATGCTGTAAACTTCTGCAGCTCCACCTCATGCCTTTACCTTACCCATAAGCTTAAATAGTCTTGATCTCGTGGTGCGAGATTCTGAGTCCTGTGACTCACGGATACTTCAAAACCGGTTTGCGGTGCCTATGTTGCGGCGGATGGCGCAACCAAGTTCAGGAGGAGCTTGATGAAGATCTTGCCCTTTGTGTTGTTTGTTCTAGTTGATCGATGAGTGGAGCCAGTTGGGTCGTCGAGGACCATTTCGCATTTGGGGTTCTTCTTTTATTTTGGTTCCGTAGTCGGACCTTGATTGTATCTGGATGATGTAATGCTTTATTCATGTAATTGTGTGAAGTGGCGATTGTAAGCCAGCTATGTATCTTTTCCTTATGTATTACATGGATTGTGCGAAGATTACCTCACTTGCGACATTGCTTTCAATGCGGTTATGCCTCTAAGTCGTGCCTGACACGTGGGAGATATAGCCGCATCGAGGCGTTACACTTTGGTTCCCTAACTATGCTTTCAATGAAGAATTTGCCGCTCTCATGACCTCCAAGTTTAAGATGTCTTGATGGGAGAGTTGAAGTTCTTCCTTGGTTTCGACATCAAGCAAAGAAGAAGGTACCTTCATCAACCAAGCCAAATATACTCAAGACATGCTTAAAAGATTCAAGCTAAGTGATGTCAAGCGGCTACTACACAATGCCTACCAAGTGCCAACTTGACGCCGATCCCAATGGTAAGCGGTGGATCAAAGGTATATCGCTCCATGATTGGATCCTTGCTTTACCTTTGTGCATCTAGGCGGATATCATGTTGAGTGTGGGGATGTGTGCACGTTTTCAAGCCGCACCAAGGAAAGTCACTTTGTGGCGGTCAAGCGAATCTTCGATATTTGGCTCATACCCCAAACTTTGGCTTATGGTACCCAAGAGGAGCAAACTTCAAGCTTGAAGGTTTCACGAGTTCGATTAGGCGGGAGACAAAGTGGATAGGAAGTCCACTTCGGAGGTGCCAATTTCTTGGTTGCTCTTTGGTAAGTTGGTCTTCAAGAAGCAAAGTTGTGTGTCTCTCTCGTCCACGAGCGGAGTATGTGGCGGCGGTAGTTGTTGTGCTCAACTTCTATGGATGAGGCAAACTTTAAAGAGATGCAGTGTCACTTGTGACAAAGTGCCTCTTTGGTGTGATAATGAAAGTGCCATCAAGATTTCACTCAACCGGTGCAACACTTCAAGGCGAAGCACATTGAGATTAGGTATCACTTCATTCGGGATCACATTAGGCGAGGGAGATCGAGCTCAAGTATGTCAACACTCATGATAATCTTGCGGATATTTTCACGAAGCCATTGGATGAAGCAAGATTCCATGAGTTAAGGCATGAGCTAAATATCATTGATTTGAGCAATGTGACTTGAACCGTGCACCCCCACCACACTCAACTTGTTGTCTAGTTTAGATGTAGGCATGGACATAGGGGAGTGTTGTTCTCTCAATGAACTCTCCCTCCCCATTATGCATAAATAGATCACCTCTTTCACATTAGCCATTTTGATGGTACTTGTGCTTCAAAGATGAGTTTTGGTCATGGGCCCAAGGATAATTCTTGCGGTGCCATACCATCCAACTCAAACATAGGTGGCTTGTACCGCCCTCTCTCTCCTCGAGACCTTGTTATAGGTTTTCTTGTTGTTCCTTGCCTTTGTGCTGCTTTGGGTTGTGTCATTCCTCAATGCAAAGGCGTGTTTTCTCTCTTATGCGAAACCCTTGGTGGCGTGAGCTCACGGTACTACCGCGGTGAGCCCGAGTACTACATGACGACCACAGTACTACCGCTGTTGGACACGGTACTACCGCACCAGCGGCGTAATTTTCTGCCCTGATGAAGCAGTACTACCGCCCGCGTAGATATTTCCGCCGGCGGTACTACGCGATGACCAGCGGTACTACCGCGCCGTTGAGCTTCGAGGGATAAGGTCAGGCGGGGATTCTAACTCCCCTACCCATCGCCCTTCTCCTAGCGCCGTTCTCTCTCAAGCCCACGAGCGGGCGGCGTTAAGTCGCGGATCTCCTCCACGGCTACCCTCCGTGATTCCGTCCGGTGGGATCGTTCCCCCACGTTCTCTTGCTATGGACCAAGGTTTTCCCCAAATCCTTCTCCGTTTTGATTGTATTTGGTTCTTTTAGGTTTTGGGGAGGCTTGCATGTTCTTGAGATTTATAGGCTAGATCTCGCAAGAGTAGGATGAAGGGTGTAGTCTTGCATAGGATATATACTTGTATTGTTGTCTTGCTCTAGATCTGGTCACCGTGCTTATGCATAGCCAGCGGGTCTTTTGATTCAAATCCTGCTTGATCCGGCGCAGTACTACCTTGTGGTGGCGGTACTACCGCCCTCGCGGTACTACCGCCTATGGCGGTACTACCGCGCCCGTCTTGATACTAACGTCGGACTCTTGCCCACCAGGTACTACCATGACCCCTCACGGTACTACAGCGTGCGGAGCTGTAGTAAGACCTTAATATCACCCCATGGCAGATTCTACCGTGGCTCACCTCTATCGCATGCTAACTTTATCGGTTATCTTCTATGGGTTTCATGTGCAGTATTTTAGCCTTTGCATTGATCCTTTTCGATTTGTTTTGGTGCTTTGCGTGTGTGTTTTAGGTGGTGGCTCTCGCCGGGCCAATCCCGTCCGTGACACTGGTTCCAGCGTCTGCGCAACCCGAGAAGTTCGAGGATCATCTGCATCGAGCGCAATGTCAAGTCCAGCCAGCAAGCACAAAGGAGCCGCGCGAGTACATGGATGAGATAGGCGCTCAAGAGTATGTCCGTGTCAGGCAGCTTCACCCATATCGACCCACGCTCCACTATCGGAGGATGTGAACTGTTGCGGAACAAGACTCAAACCAGTTTACTTGGATGTCATCAGAACAAGCGAGAATACCTATGTAGAGGTGAAGTGGATTGAGATGCATCACATGAGGAAGGACAAGTTTCGTGACTACTTTGGGGAGGCTACGGACTTGGTGGAGCAGTTTGGAATTGAGCATGTGATCTCGTTCCATGGACTATGACCACGAGATCATTTGTCGAGTTCTTTGCCTCGGTGTACTTCCACACCAATGATGAGAGAAGGATGACATGGATGACCAATGGCGCCAGGTATGTCTGCTACGGAAGAGTTCATGGATCTGCTTCAAGTTCTTGATGATGGACTTGACACTCTGTTGGTGTTAGCCCTCACGGCAATCTTGACTCTTGGACAAGGACAAGCTTGCTCCTTTCATGGTTGAGTAGAAGCTACGCCCTTGGGAAGATAGTATCGGTTCTCAACCCATTTCGGATATCATGTACCGCATCTTCCGCAACTCTTTGTTCCCACGCATCGATGACAAAGACAAGGTTCATGCCTACATGGTGGACATGATGTACGTGCGAGGAGGCTCGCTCTTCTCGAACTCAGCCACTTGATGTCTCTCACATCATGTGGTGCGAGCTTCGATTCTTTGTGTTCACGACAAGGTGCCCATTTATGGACCTTACATTTACGCTGATTTGAAGACTTGGGAGAAGATGTACTTACGGAGGTTCTGGCGCGGTGGATTAGCCATGAGCCCATTTGTCGGCAATTGAGCCAGCTGGGCAACAATCTGCTACTCGTCTTTGGCGTCTGTCTGCTAGAGCTACTCTTGTTGATGAGGATCTTCTGGGTGAGGATGATTCTTGGGGCCGTTACTGCTGAGGCCTTCTCGGAGTGACTCTAGGCCATCTTGGGCCAAGAGGTTGTGGATAAGATGAAGTCACTTTTACGCATGCAAGCCAAGGGCGATCTGAGGCTCACGTGGAGTCAAGGAGAGTCGTCGCGCACATGACAAGATCTTGAAGCTCTTTGGCGAGGATGTGTCTGGCGGTGCGAGGCACATCACTCCTGAGACCGAGTGGATGGAGAAGCAAGGATTCAAGTGGATTGATTACGAGGAGGAGGCCGAGGAGTCCATTCAGTGCGGAGGATCAGCGAAGAGGAGTGGGGCAGTTTCTCTGCTTGAGCCACCTCGTGTGTGTTTAGGTGTCCTCTCTGCCTTTTTGGCGTCTCGATGCCAAAGGGGAAGAGCGTGAGATTGGTTTGCGAGTTTGTGTGTTTGCGGTTGAACTCTTCGCTGCTTTTATCGTGAGAACCTTGGTTATCTTATCTCATATGGTGTAAGACAAATGCACTCTATCTATCCTAGCTAGCTTGTGTTATATTGTGCTACCTTCATGCTATACTAGGTTTATTATCATGTCTTGGTCTCTAAAATATAGGAAGTGTTGATCCTCGTTGTGTGCCATGCAGTCCAAAGCATTCATATATAGTGCACACATCTAGGGGAGCCTCGTCTATATTTTAGAGATGAGATTTCCTTGCTTTAAACATATTTTATCTATGTGCAAATCCGTGTTGTCATCAATACACCAAAAGGGGGAGATTGTAGGCTCATTTATCCCTAAGTGTTTTGGTGATTGATGACAATACTCGTCTTGGACTAATCGTGTGCCTTGAGTCCCAGATACTTCTTCATTAGGCACAAGGCGATTCGGTGCCCTCGGGAGATTAGTGAAGCCGGCGTTGTTCTATGTTTCTCTTTGGTGGAGTTGAGTCGTGAGGAGGCCGTACTATTAAGAGGGTCCGTGTGGGAAAGGTAGGGTGGAATCACCGTACACTTGCCCTCCTTCCCTTGCACCTTGGAGCTACCCATCGTTATCATGGTTGTCTTGCGCGCTGCTTGCTTGTACTTGCGGTAGTACCGCAAGTACCAGCCAGATAATGCTATGCGAACCGTAGTATACCGCCCTCGAGTATGATAGTACCGCTGGTACCATAACCTAGTGCCGCTCGGTCTGGTAGTAAGGCGGATGCAATTTTACATCCGCGCCCCTCACGGTAATACCGCTCCTTTGAGTGCGGTAAGTACGCCGCCTCTGACCTAGTGCGCTCGGTCTTGATAGTAAGGCGGATGTAATTTTTACATCCAGCGGCACCTGATAATACCGCTCGCTCTGCGGTAGTACCTGAGACCGCTGTATACCGCTCCTTGGAGTTGTAGTACGTGGCCCTTACCCTAATACCGCTGCGTCGCGGTAGTAGAGTGCGGATGTAATTTTTACATCCGTGCCTACCCAGTATACCGCGCCTTATGGGCGGTAATGCCAGCGTCGGGTTTTGCACCACCCTAATTTCTGCGGAGTAAGACGCGGATGAAATTTATTTCGTCGCGCCCTTCCGAACCGTGTCCCTCCTGCCTTGCGGTAGTACCGCAAGAGAAGCTGACATACCGCGCCGGCGATAGTACCGCCCTAGCTCGAGCTTAGTCCGGCACTGTGGAGCTGCCCGTAATGCCGTGGTCACGCCGATAGTACCGCGTGTCGTCAGCGGTAATCCGCTCCCCTGAAGCGGTAGTACCGTTAGTCGTGGCAGAATTAGTGGAGTAGCGGTTGGATCTTTTCCCCGACTATATAAGGGATGTCTTCTACCTCTAGTTGACTACCTCTTCCACCTCTAAGCTCCATTGTTGCTCCAAGCTCCATTTTCGCTCGATCTCTCTCCTAGCCAATCAAACTTGTTGATTTGCTCGGGATTAGGTGACAGAGCCCGATCTACACTTCCACCAAAGGATATTTGATTCCCCACTTATCCCTTGCGGATCTTGTTACTCTTGGGTGTTGAGCACCCTAGGCAGTTGAGGTCACCTCGAAGCCATACTCCATTGTGGTGAAGCTTCGTGGTGGTGTTGTTGTTAGGAGCCTCCAGTGTTGTGGAGATTGCCCCAACCTTGCTTGTAAAGGTTGTGCGCCTTCAAGGGCACCAATAGTGGAATCACGGCATCTCGCATCGTGTGAGGCGTGAGGAGAATCTGATGGCCCTAGTGGCTTCTTGGGAGACATTGTGCCTCCACACGCTCTAGCAGGCGTCTTCCCTCAAAGGAAGGAACTCCGGTAACACATCCTCGTCTTCACCGTCTCCACTCTTGGTTATTTCGTGCCTTTACTTTACTAAGCTTACTTATTGTTACATCTCTTGCTTGCCTTGCTAGTTGTTATTGCATCATATAGGTTACTCACTTAGTTGCATATCTAGACAACCTATTTGTTGCAAAGTTTAATTTAGTGAAAAAGCTAAAAATTGTTAGTTGCCTATTCACCCCCCTCTAGTCAACCGTGTCGATCCTTTCACTTAGGATTGGGTCTTGTCCATCACATCATTCTCCTAATGATGTGATCTCCTATGAATGACATCCAATGTCCATGAGTCAGAAACCATAACCATCTATTGATCAGCGAGCTAGTCACTAGAGGCTCACTAGGGACATGTTGTGGTCTATGTATTCACACATGTATTACGGTTTCAGTTAATACAATTATAGCATGAACAATAGACAATTATCATGGACAAGGAAATATAATAATAATCATTTTATTATTGCCTCTAGGGCATATTTCCAACTGACGAGGGAGAGGAGGTGAACTATCGGACTGGACACATGGGAGGCGGGGAAGAAACATCGTACAGAAGCTGGTCTCGCCCGATGGAGCACTGAGCGTCAAGGATAAGCCAGGTCCCAAATCTAGCGAGGCAAGGTGGCGGATCGTCCTCATGTTGGAGGGGCTCAACCTCAGCGGAGCAATGATGGAGGCAGAAAACTCGGGCGAGGTGCGATAGTGAAGAAGAAGCGGGGTGATCTGGGAGAAACTCAGCGGGATGAAGCTGATGCGGGCGGCCTCCACGAGGAGGACGCGCGAATCAATGAATGTCTTGTATTGGGCCTATGCGGTTTGGGCAACCCCGACAGATTCGCGAAATCCGTGATCTCACGGCCAAATTTGCCCGGCCGTGCTTTGCCTAGTAGAAACTCAATTGCGAGTGCGTGTCGAGATTTAGCACAATCTTTTGGTTTTGATAGATCTTTTGCGGTTAGTAGTGTTGAGGCGTTGCAAAAATTAAAATTTTCCTCGGTTTCACCAAGATCCATCTATGAGTTCATCTAAGCAGCGAGCAGCGGGAGAGTTTGCATCTACATACCACTTGTAGACCGCGTCGAAGCTTGCTAGGTGATGATGGAGTCGTACTCGAGCGTGATTCGGATCACCGATGTCCAAGTCTGAGCGGACAGCACCTCCGCGTTCAACACCGTGCACGAGGCGGCGGCGTCTCCTCCGTCTTGATCCGCAAGGAGGAAGGAGAGGTTTGGAAGACAGCTCCACCGGCAGCCTGACCAGGCGTGGTGATGGTGGAGAAGCGATACTCGAAGCGGGCCGTCGAGCTCTTGAGAGGAGAGAAGTGTTGGGGAGGAGGGGCTGCGCCTTGAGGTGGTGACAGCAGCCCCCTCCTCCCCCTTTATATAGGCCCCAGAAGTGGCGACCCTGAGATCCAATCTCCGGGGCGACCAGGGTGGAGTGCCCCAAGCCGGGTGGGCGCCCCCGCTAGGGTTTCAACCCTAGGCGCGGAGGTGGGCCTGAGCGCACCAGCCCCCTAGTGGGCTGGTTCCTTCCCTTTCAGCCCATGGGGCCCTCCGGATAGGTGGCCCCACCGGTGGACCCAGGGACCCTTCCGTGGTCCGGTACTTTACGGGAGACCGAAACTTTCGATGGCGAAACACCACTTCCTATATATTATTCTTTACCTCCGGACCCTTCCAGAACTCCTCGTGACGTCCAGGGATCTCATCAGGGACTCGAACAACATTCGGTATTCACATACTAGTCTTCCTACTAACCCTAGCGTCACGAAACTTAAGTGTGTAGACCCTACGGGTTCGGAGACACTGAACATGACGAGGCGACTCTCGGGCAATAACCAACAGCGGGATCTGGATACCCATGTTGGCTCCCACATGCTCCTCGATGATTTCATCGGTTGAACCACGATGTCGAGGATTCGATCAAACCACATGATGCAATTCCCTTTGTCAATCGATGCGTTACTTGCGAGACTTCGATCGTGGTATCCCAATACCTTGTTCAGGTCTCATTACGCAAGTCACTTTACTCAATCTCGTAATGCATGATCCGTGACCAACACCTTGGTTCATTGAGCTCATTATGATGATGCATTACGAGTGGGCGAGATACCTCTCCGTCATACTGGTGACAAATCCAGTCTCGATCGATGTCAACCATGAGATACTTTGGAGATACGTAATGCACCTTTATAGTCACCCTATTCGTTGTGACGTTTGATACACCAAGGCACTCCTCACGGTAACGGGAGTTACGATCTCATGGTGAAGGAAGAGATACTTGACATTGGCAAAGCTTCTAGCAAGCGAACTATCGATCTTTTATGCTATGCTTAGGATTGGGTCTTGTCCATCACATCATTCTCCTAATGATGTGATCCAGTTATCAACGACATCCAATGTCCATAGTCGAAACCATGACTATCTATTGATCTGTGAGCTAGTCAACTAGAGGCTCACTAGGGACATTTGTGGTCTTAGTGTTCACCGTGTATTACGATTTCCGGATAATACAGTTATAGCATGAACAAAGACAATTATCATGAACATTGAAATATAATAATACTTTTATTATTGCCTCTAGGGCATATTTCCAACATCTCCCACTTGCACTAGAGTCACCAATCTAGTTACATTGTGATGAATCGAACACCCATAGAGTTACGGTGTTGATCATGTTTTGCCGAGAGAGGTTTAGTCAGCGGATCTGCGACATTCAGTCCGTGTGCACTTTGCAAATCTCTATGTCTCCATCTTGAACATTTTCACGGATGGAGTTGAAGCGGCAGCTTGATGTGCTGGTCTTCTTGTGAAACCTGGGCCCTTGGCAAGGCAATAGCTCTGTTGTCCGAGAAGAATCGCCCCGCATTGGGTATGACTCCTAGGTCGGTGATGAACTCCTTCACCCAAATTGCTTCATCCTGCCTCGGGCTGCCATGTA
>JAHHZJ010010291.1:0-16593 GCA_021437245.1 Aegilops speltoides
GTAGATCCACTCTTGTACTACCCATATCATCAATATCAATCAAGCGAGGTAGGGTTTTACCTCCATCGAGAGGGCCGAACACAGGTAAAAACATCATGTCCCTTGTCTCGTGTTACCATCCGCCTAGACACACAGTTGGGACCCCTACCTAAGATCCGCGGTTTGACACGACATTGGTGCTTTCATTGAGAGTTCCTTTGTGTTGTCACCGATAAGCTGATGGCTCCTTGATCATCACCAGGCTGATCCGGTGAGACTTTTCTCCCGGACAGATCTTCGTGTTGGCGGCTTTACTTTGCGGCCAATTTGCTTGGTCATCTAGAGCGGATCAGCTCGCCCTGGCCATCGGTCGATTGGAAGCCTAAACTTCACGGTGACATCCGGAGACTTGATCTTGACAATTCGAGCCTGGTAGAAGCGCGCCAGCTTATCACGATGGGCATGATTTAGCTCTCTGCGGACGGATGCCACGGAGGCCGCACATGAGTCGCTCCGACCCTTAGTCCGGAGCCAACCCTTGGGATCGAGGAAGGGTGGCTGGACACGCCTCGGGGCTCAACTTCTCGGTGATGGGCGAATCTTGACCTTGTCCCTTGTAAGCTCGTGACTACGAGGTCGGGACTCCGAACCTCCTGCGCCCTACGATCGAATCGGTTGGGTGCGATCATGGAGTTCACCGCGCGGACATCTTTCGGCACTCACCCTTTGGCGACATCTGAATTAGCTAAAGTATCTCTCGTTATCGAGAGAGCCTGGCGGACTGCGGTCGGGGCGGTTGAGATCGAGACACAAAGAAATTCAAAACCCACCCACCACCCACTTTGTAGCCCTTGTCGACGATCTAAGCGACATGCTAGATTACGACTCCAAAGACATCGATGGTATGGGCGGCGATGCGGAGGCGACCAGAACCAGCGCCTACGAGGCCTTTGGAAGACCACCTCATCATCGACATATACATGGTGGACATCCCAAAGGATGGGAGCAGCGAGGATCTGCGAGGAGGCTCCTCCAAGAAACAGCCCAAGCGGCGTCGTGGCGCCGCTCTAAATCCATACAGCAAGAATGGAATTCGGCACGGAGATAATAACACCCGAGAGTGCGAAGACAACCCCTCTAGCAAGATTCAGCAGGGAGGGCGGGCCAGCCCTCACGAGAAGCGGCGACAAAGAGGTTGAGGATGATAATTACATGCCTCCCTCCGAAGGCGAGGCAAGCCTCAGCGGCAGCAATTAAGTCGTGCCGAGGATCCCGTCGAACAAGAGTGTTTTAAGCGAGGCTTATGGCCACGACAACAGCCTAAAGAAGAAGCGCAACAACGGTGATCAAGACCTCTGGCGACAGATGGACGAAGTCCTCATGACGAAGAGCATGAACTCGAGCGCCCTCAAAAGCTACCCAAAGCATAAGTTACTCCCCGATTAGGAGGAGGCATATAAACCTTCATCACCGCGCTGTCTGGCGGACCGACCACCTCGTGGCGACGGAGAGCATCTAGGCCCTCCACGGGACCGTACCCGGCACCGCTCTAAAAAGTCGCAAGCCACGGGGAATCGCCGGACATCACGAGACATATTGGAGGACAAGGCAAGACAATCAAGATCGATCTACGGATCCGTGGGCGCCACGATCTTGCGGCGACTACCGTCGCGCGGATCTGATAACTCGGTAGGGCTGAACCACGATGACAAAGCTCGCTTGAGCTACGTCGTGATATTGCCCAATATAGAGTCGCCGCACACCACTATGCTTCACGGATGAATTAATGGATCATCAAATCCACGAAGGGTTTAAACCCATGAACATTGAATCCTCGATGGCACAGACCCAGCGGTTTGGATCGAAGACTATCTCCTTCATATCCATATGGCCCTTGGTGGCGATCTCACGCCATCAAATACCTCCCTCAAGCTTAAAGGACCAGCCCGGCATTGGCTTAACAGCTTGCCGGAGTCAATTGGATGTTGGGAGGACACGGAAGCCGCATTCTCGACAACTTCACAGGCACATATGTGCGACCACGGACCTGATGACCTAAGCCACATAATTCAGACCGAGGCGAATCGGCGGATAATTAGGACATGGTTCTTAACAAAGAAAAAATCAAATCGTCATTGTCCGTCACGAGGCCCTGCAGCCTTCAAACACAACATCGCGATGAGTGGCTGGCGGCACCTAGGACAGGAAAAGCCGAAATCCATGGCAGCCCTCACATCACTCATGACCGGCTTACTGCGGGGAGGACATGCTAGCCCGTAGTAACAACCTCGGCAAAAATTCTGGCGTCCGGATACCAAGGACCACAATGGCGGTCGCGTCGAAACAAAACAAGCGTCGCGTTAGGCGACAACCGAGATACAGCGGTCAGCGCCCGGATTCGAGGCTCTAAACCGGTCGTGGAAAAAGCCATTCAAAAGAACTACTCGGTCCGTCCAACTTGGACCGAATACTCGACCGCTCGTGCGGATACGGCACCCAAGCTAACAATCACACCAGAGGATTGTTGGGTATTCAAGCGAGCAGAATGATGTCGCGAAAACAATGACAAGGGGCTGCATAGCGATGGCGAGGAAAGACGACGCCCGAACAATAGAGGATAGAAGGTTTCCCCCACAAGTGCAGACGGTAAACATGATATCATAACCCACATACCCAAGAGGGGCGGAGCGTGCACTCGAGGGGCGTATCTGTGATGGAGCGGTCGCCCCAAAGTTCAATCCATGGTCCTCTTTCCCGATCACTTTTGATCGAAGGACCACCACGATATCCGTCATGGCGGACTCGCCGCGTGGTTTTAGACCCAATCGTCGATGGAATTCACCTCACGAGTCGATGGGCGGGGCGTACTGAACCTGCTTTATCGGGACACGGTCGCATAAGATGGGCATAGACCCCTCAAGGATTAAACCTACAAAGGCGACCTTCAAAGTCGTCATACAGTGTAGAGGCCAATTGTATAGGCTCGATCCTGCTGGAAGTGGTCTTGGATCCTCGGATAACTTCGGCGAGAGTTAATCTTCGACATAGTCCCGTTCATGATGGCTATCACGCTCTGCTCAGGACGGACCGCATTTACAAAGTTCAGCGTGGTGCCGCATTACGTATACCTCAAGCTCAAGATGCGGGCCCTCGAGGTCATCATGGTCAGCGAAACCTGAATGCTCCCTCGAATGGAGAACACCGATGGCTCTGTGGAATCTGAGCAGCCTCTTAAGGCAATTTTCGAGTCCGGCCGTTAGCGACGGAACCGACGCAAGCGCCGGAGTAACCTACAACAAGACCACAGCACGTTAGAAGCGCGTAGCAATGCGGCTAACCCAGCCCTACCAAATCGCAAAGCTGGTCGCCAGCGTACATCATTACGCTCTGGAGATACCATGGGCATAGGGGAGGAGAACACGGCCTACGAGCCGAATGCGGCTCACACCAAGGGCTCCCAAGTGTGTGACTCTTTTTATTTTTTATTTTTTCGCCTAGGACTCCATTCACGAAGCCACATCGTGATGAACCTGCCGAACCGCGATCTGAACAACCGGGGAGAAGAAGAGGCTCTGGCGAGTATCAAGGTGGTCTCCATTCGAGCATTAAACCGTTTTCATACACCATTCCGCAGCCTACCCACTGGAGAGGACATGTTTAATAGTCTTAACCCTTGCTTACCGCACTATTTGTATCGTTACGCATTCATGTGAATTCCTTGAATAAACAATGCATCACTTTTTGCTTATAATGCATTTCTTTCTTATATATGTTCGTTTATGACATGTTGCATCCGTACACTTTAGTGCGGCCGAATACACGGGCCTTAAGTTCCCGCATTATGGTGTGATAAGTCGAACACTTTCACAAGTCGGCACCCGAACTTATAGCATTATATGCATCGGCTCGAATCATGTCTTGGGTCAATAGTTTGGTTTGCCGGCTCCCATGTTTGGTACCTTCGTTCCGTTTTATCGGTTAAGGTAGCCGGAGAACCCCGGATTGCGCCCGGTTGAGCTGGGGCGCCTGGGGAAAATGCCCGGCCGTCATGATAAAGCGAGGCTGGTTGTTGAAGGTTTTAGTCCCTAAAGTTATGCGCAGAAGCGAGAACCCTTTTCGGCCCGTGGATGCGCCCGAACCGGTCTTCGAACACTAGGGGCCGCCCGAAATTTAAAATTATAAATTCTATGGCTAAGTGAGGTGTTCAAGCATTATAAGTTCGTTCCCGTTGTGTTGGCCCTCCTAGATGGACCCAAACATGGGAACAAGGCCTCAAGTTTATCCGAACCCCACTAGTGGCATAAAGGGACGACTTGCCATCTCAGTTTGATGGGCCCGAAGGTAATATTTTAAATTAATAAGCGTTGCTTAGCGCATATGAAAAGTTTTAGCCATAGGATAACATAATGCGATTTTACTCAAATATTACATCCTTGGAGCACTCATCCCAATCATCGGGCCCCTTGAGACACTCTTATAATACATTTGGTGTATACTCCTTGCCCCGGCTGTCCCTCGAAGCTTCTCGGGTCCATCCCTTGTGCACTTTTGCATGGGCAAGGGCCGCAGGCACCTTCTGAGCGGGTTGGCGACTTCACCGGGGACACGCATCCACCGGCCGGCACAAAGTAGCTCCCGGCATGGCCTCCGCCCCGGCCGAACTAAGAGCCCTTCATGGCTGTTCGGCTATGTGGAACTCGACCGGTCTTACTGTCGCTAAGGGGCACGGATGTCGGCCTCGGCATCTTAGACGAAGACCTTCTCCGGAGCTCCCCTCCTCGGCGGTAGAATCTTATCGGACCTTCGGGCAGATCTGCAAGCCTTCTGGAAGCTCAATTCGGGTAAGTAAATAATTCACATTCACATACCTTTGCATGAAAATGCCTTACCGCTGCTATTTTCTTCACCGCCTCAATCTCGGAGGGCCTTATGGGCGGCCTTGCGGCCTTGGCACTCTCAGAGCCTCAAGCTCGGACTCTCGAGTCTTGTCGCTCCAACCTCTCATGCTTTTCCACGAGCACGGCTCTTGCTGCACCTCCGCCACCGCGCCTCCTGCTTTCGCTCAGCTCGTTCAGGGCCGCGTCGTTGACCGGACACGGCCCCCCAGTCGTCACCGGTTCGTGGCCCGGAGTACCCCGTTATCCTTGTTATTTCTCTTGACAAAATCCCTTTTTGGTAAAAATTTATCGGTGTCCTCACCTTCCTTGTCCTCGGTCTTCTTGCGCGGGACTCGCTCTCGGACCCGTCGGTTGCTTCAAAGCATCATCCTTGTCGGTCTGGCGGAAGGTTAGCGCGCGCAATCCCATATTGACATATTTTTGACCTCCTGCGTATATCTTTTAAGATCCTCGGTCCGGCTTTTCTTTACGAACACGCCCGAGCATGAGGCTCTGTCTATCTTTATTATATTACATGCCTTAAAATTCTTACCTCAAAGCTTTGTTGAAAGGCTGCGAGCTTGGTCGGCCCGCTCTTGGCGGTGAACCTTTTAATCACCGCCTCAGGCGGTCGGCGTTCTTCTTTGATGGAAGCGCCGTTGGCGCCTCAACAAGTTATCGGCGCCTCGGTTGGGCGGCGGCCGGGTGCAGTCTTGCCCTTCTTATGAAGGGGCCCCCGGACTCGAAACCCTGGGGTTCGGTGGGTCCGTGCAAAATCCGGAGGTTGCCCGGGCACCTCCGAGTTCCCCCTCTGGTGGGTCCCCTCCTAGATCCCCCTCCTCATCAGCGTCACGGGGGGGCGTGAAGAATCCACCCCGGGAGCCAAGGACCCGCCCAATGAAGCGGGAAAAACCCTTGGTTGTACCCGGCATTAGAAGGCACCACGTGGCAAAAAAATTATAAATCACCGTTGGACACACGTCTTGCAGCGGCCAGGCCCTCCTGTGCCGTTGCCGGTGTTGGCGGGGGTCCGGGAAAAGGGTCCGTCCTTTCTTGGACCCCGGCCCCCGTTAAGGCCTTCCTCTTCTTCTCCCCGGGGAAGGGCCTCTTTATCCTCCTCCTCGGGGAAGGGCCTCTTTATCCTCCTCCTCGGGGAGGTCCGCCTCGAGTCATCGGATGATGGTCGATACCACTGGGCGGGCTCCGGGTTCCGTGGCCTTCTTCCCTTCTTCTGGCCCACGTAAAAGGGCGGGACCGCAACCCGTTAAGCGTGTCTGGGTCTTGAGGTGGGGGGACGATTGCTGTCGGGACGTCTTCTGCCGATCTGTTAAAAGGCAGGGGTTTAGTTCCCTAAAAGTCAAACTAAGAAAAAGTGTCCCATAAAGGATAACTAGCACCTCGGGCAGGGCTCTTTAATCTGCGATCTTGATTTCGGATCGGGGCTTCTCCGCCCAACAGCACCCTCCGGGACTTTGCGTCGTGTGAAGAGCCCGCCAAGGTCGGTGTTGTGTGGGATCAAACTCCCACAAATTGAACCCGTTCTTTGGCGGGGAGAATCCGGGGCGAGCATGGAAAATCCGTTGAAACGACTTCTTGTTCACGAGTGCAGAGCGGGGCGAAGTCTTGGCTCCCGAACTACCCTACAAGCCCTTTCTTTCCGGAGGTGGTGCATGAATCGAATCTGAAGTGGGGCCTGCCCATTTAATCCACGTCGGGATTAAACCACCCGATTGCCACCCGCCGGACTCCCGGGCCCCTCGGGCGGATGGCGTTGGGCATTTGCCCCCTGGGCCCTCCCCTCCGCGGCCCCCCACCGGCTTGACATTGAAGGTCTTTGCCGAGTGGGTGGATCGGGAAGGAAGGCCTCCCCGATGATAAGCGAGATGTTGAGGATGAAGTTTGGCGCGGTCGTAGAAGTCAACCATAATAATGAGCCCCGGACAAAGGGGTGAAGTGGGAAGCCCATCCCGGAGAAGTGGGGAAAAATCGACCCCTCATGGGGCTGGGGTGGGGATGTGCCCCTCGTCGAGGCGGGAGCTTTGATGTCGGGCATTAAAGTCAACTAATCCCGGGTGGTTTTTAATTAATAACAACAATATATCATTGAACTAATTGTTTCTTGAGAATATTTGAAATTTTGATATGGGTATCAATATTGATGATGTGGACCCCTCAAAATGCTAAGGAAAACATTGGCAAAAGCTCAAGACTCATTTTGGTTTAGTGATCCAAGATCACATTGAGTCCGGAAAGCCAATACTATTAAAGGGATGAGGTTATGATGATGATCGGTTGCTCAAAGTGCTTAGTGATTTATCTCTCAAACTATCAGCAATCTTTCATTCCAACATATACTCATAAGTAATCTGGTCCCCGATTCCATAAACTTCATCACAAGATGAACCACCTGCCATATACCCAAACCCTAGAAATTTGGATTTTCGATTCCAAACTCGGTCTTACGAAACTAGTGTTAACCTTCTAACTATACTCAAATCGGTGTCCCGAGATGAAAAAATCGTCCCACCGAAATGGCAAACCCTAGTCTTTGGAAGAATCGGACTACAAGTTGTATTTTTCCCCGAAAATCCCAACGTTCAAATTTGAACTTCGGTCTCCGAGTTGTCAACGTGGCCGAGATTGGTCAAATTGTGTAGCAGTTGAATTTTTGTGGAGCTTAAATACCCTCCACCTCCTCTTCATTTGGGAAGAGCCATCGAAGAACTACCACTCCTACCTTACATTTACGAGAAAAACCTACCCTTGTGTTGAGATCAAGTTGCTCCTCCCACCATATGAAACTTGATTTCTAGCCTTCCCAAGTTGCTTTCCACTCAATCCTTTCTTCCACCAAAATCGGTGAGAAGTTGAGTGTTGGGGAGATTATCATTTGAAGCACAAGAGCAAGGAGTTCATCATCACCAACACCATCTATTACCTTTTGGAGGTGGTGCCTCCTAGATTAGTTGGGTGTGCGGGAGCCTCCGTCAAGATGTGGAGTTGAACCAAGAAGTTTGTAAGGGCAAGGAGATCGCCTCCTTTGAAGATCTACCCAGTAGGCTAGTCCTCCGTGGGCGTAGCCATGATGGCATGACAAGGTTGCTTCCTTTGGACCCTTAGGGGTGGAGCCCTCGTGGACTCTCGGCCGTTACCCTCCGTGGGTTGAAGTCTCCATCAAGCGTGGATTGGATAGCACCACCTTCGGAACCAGAAAAAATCTCCGTGTCTCCAATTCGTTTGCTCTTCTCCACCTCTTATTTACTACATGTGCAATTTACTTTCTGCCATTACTCTAGAATTGCATGTGTGGGTGATATTGACGGTCATCATTGTGAACTTGCTAAAAACTTGTCCTAATCAAAAGGCAAAATTTTAAGTTGTCAAGTAGTCTAATCACCCCCCCTCTAGACATACTTGATCCTACAAGTGGTATCGAGCTTTGGTCTCCATTGGATTGGTTTCCATTGCATTGGACTCCATAAGCTTGGTTTCACAACCTAGGAGTATGGCGTCTAGTGAGGGTAATTTTGTAGAGGTCCTTACTTTGATGGTTCAAATTTTGCTAGTTGGAAGCATAAAATGAAAATGCATATTCTTGGACATAACCACGCATGGGGTTATTTGTGTTGGCTTGCGGTGAGTTCTTGAGGAAGGAAAAGTTCGGATCCGGAAGCTCTGGGGATGAGTTCGGATGTTTGAACAATGCTCAAGCTTTGACATTCTCTTCAATGCTTTGTGTCGAGGTTCCAAGATCGCCGTCTTGAGAATGCAAAGAGATTTGGGATACTTTGGTGAAATGCGGAAGCGGTCGTGAAGGAATCAAAGCTAGATGTTCTTAAGGTCGACTTGACAAGTTCAAGATGAAGGAAGGTGAAGGGTTCTTTGAAATGTACTCTAGGCTTGCTCTCATCACCAATGAGTTGGGCTTAGGAAGCGAAAAATGACCGACGATTCATCATCAAGAAGATTCTCGAGCTTTGGATGGAAAGTATGACACCGTGTGC
The DNA here is from genome assembly GCA_021437245.1 of Aegilops speltoides. Classification (NCBI taxonomy): domain Eukaryota; kingdom Viridiplantae; phylum Streptophyta; class Magnoliopsida; order Poales; family Poaceae; genus Aegilops; species Aegilops speltoides. The sequence goes on from JAHHZJ010010291.1 coordinate 8,861, forward strand.
ACTTTGATCCAAATGATGCCAAACTAAAGAATCTCAAGCCTCAAGTCATTGGAAGAATTGTTGCTCATGAGATGACACTTAAAGATAAGGAAGAGCTTCACAACAAGTCAAGTGGTGCTTACAAAGCTAGGTTAAGCTCCCACAACCTCAAGTGACAAGCTGGTTTCCAATGAAGAATAACCAATGGTGAAGAACTTAAAAATTCTACAAGAGTAGAAGCAAGGAAAGAAGCTCAAAGTCTAGATCATATGATGAAAAGAGATCTTCTAGTCGTGATCGAAATTGCTACAATTGGGAAGACCGGACACTACTCAAATGAGTTTCGACTCCCCAAAGAAGAAGAAAATCTCCGAAGAAAACTCAAGAGAAAGTAAGCCTCGGAAAGAGAAGGAGTAGAGATGATCGTTATGAGCGAAGATCCTCTCGGGAAGCAAGGATTGGAAAGGAAAGACAAGTCATCAAGGAGCTACACAAGAAGAAAACATCAAGCTCATGTTGGTGAATGGGTCTCGGCTCCGACTCCGACAATCACTCGAAAAAGCTATCCTCCAACTCGAATCTGATCAGATGAAGGTGTTGCGGTCTTGCTCTGTCCTCAACTCCAACTCCTATGACTTGTTTGATTCACCAAATGAGGTTGGAAGATGCTTCATGGCAAAAGGCCCCAAGGTATCACAGAATTCATTGACTTTGATAGTGATGAAGATGACTTGCTTGGTGAAGATGAGCTTTTACATGACAAATCTAGTGAGCTTAGTAATGATGAACATGCTAGTAGTCTTTATAGTCGGAAAAGTGAATGACAATTCTATGAAGGGATTGGCGTCTAACTAAAGAACTAAACACTCTTAAGTTAGCTCATGAAACAACTCAAGAAGATCATAAGAGCTCCAAGATCTCATGAGAAGCTACCGAAAGCTCAATCTAGAGCAAGAACATGAGTTTCTAAAAGCTATCAATGGCGATCTTGAAAAAGAGTTCTTCATATCTTGCCGCGACTTCTCTTGTCTAATTTCTTGCCACCTATTAAAACTAAGCATGACAAGCATAAGAAAAATTCTTCATCTAGTAGTAACAATAACCATGCTAAATCAATGTTTTCCTAGTATTCTCTTGATTCCACTAACAATGTTTCAAGCCAATTTCACTTGAGCGAAAATAGTCTATTGAAAGGGATTATAGAAAGGTGTCTACAAGAGCCTTGGGAAGCAAGAACTTTGAGAAATTGTTAAAACAAGGAAGACAGGAAGAATCAAGGAATTGGTTTTGGGAAAGGTTCCGCCGGGTGTTGAATGGGAAGAAGGTCAATATCCTCCAAAGTTTGTTTCTCAAAAGGAAGTATGATCCTACTTCTTCCAATGTGGAACAAGCTCAAGATGACTTCCACCAAAGACCACAAGCTAAAAGGCAGGACAAGCTTCAGGGAGATTGATGCATTCATTGAAGCACCCAGGCCATGGTCAAGTGGGTTCCCAAGGCTTCAAGTTCTACGTCAAGCTCAACTACTAAGGATTCCCATCAAGATGATGTGGATCGAAGAAGAACTAAGAGTTCTTGAGGGTGACTCCCAACATACTTCACTCACATTCATTTTGGCAAGGACTTGTGCAATCAACTTCCACATCTTGCACTAGTTCATGGAGTCCAAACCCTCATGTTGGTAAGTCAAGGGACAAGGTAATCATTGCTTTCATGGACATCATCTATTTGTACTTCAATCTATGTCCATGGATATCCTTGTTTGTTCCTTGTGGGACTAACCCATGTAGGTATTGAAAGTGCCGAATCAAAGGATTGCTCCCAACTCTTGATGATCTTCATCAACATTGAGCATCCACATCTTCAACATCTACATGAAGTCTTCTCGACAACCCAAGGTTAGTTTGACCCTTTAAAGGGTTCTCACTCAAGGAGCTTTGCTCTTAAATTGAGCTAAAGCATCTTCAAATGATGTGAACACATTAATGCTTTTGTAAAAGTGGTAACCCCTTGTGCTTAAGCGATGAGTATGACCTATGATCAAATGTTCTCATTTGACTCCTAAATCAATATACTCATATATAGATGACCTAGTCATCGCCAATTTTGTGTAGTTAGTGTTTTGTTTGTGCATGTTTGACACATATTTCATTTGCTATCTTATTTGTGAGCATGTTGGATGCATGATTTTATCCATTCGAGGACATCCATTTGTTGCTTTGGTCTTTTGGATTTTTCTTTTGACCAAATGGATGGACAAGAATGCCTAAGTTCCTCCTACTATCTATGCTTTCTTGTCTCAAACTCTATTCATGCTTATATCACAAACTTTGAACAAGACTTTTGGACGGGAAAGTGGGACTTTCGGGCCAATCCGTCAAACTTAAATTCAAAACCTTCTAAGTATTTTCGGTAAACCAATATACTCAAATCGAGACCAAAATCACTTGGATTGATCTGGTTTTTCACCTCGGTGAAACCGGTTCAATTCGGGTGACCGGTATCCTTGCGTTAACCATCTCGGTCCCGGTTTTCAACTTCGGTCCCACCGGGAAGATATATATACGAGAAGCGGTTGATTATTCCTTCAAACGTCTGCCCTCAAACCCTTTTTGCCTCCCCGTGGTCTCGGATCGTCTCCCCGCTTTTCGCCCCGGGTCTCCATCCCTCAGCGGTCTATCTCATCGCGCCGTTCCGCCGGTGAAACTCCACCTAGTTGGGTGAGTTTCATTCTCTCGTCTTCAACCTCGATTCAATGCAATAGGTTTTGCCTACTTCTTGCCAAGTTGAAATCTTCCTATCCTGATTTGTTCTTAGAACAAAATTAGTGAAAATTTTGGGTTAGGTTTCCGCCGAACACATCTCGGTGTGACGATTCTACATTTCGGATGACCGATTTGGCCTCGCCATTACCTTTGGTCCAACGAGTTTCAATCGGTAAGACGAAATGAGGATTTAGTGAAACCCTAGTGTTTCGGCTAAGCGAAACCCATTTGGTCCAAAGTGGTGTGAATGGTTTGTTTAACACTTGATTCACGAATTTTAGACTGGTCGGGCAAAAATGCTTGTGAAAACCTAAAACTGAAGTTTGAACTCATTCTTTTTAAAAACCTGCGTTTGTGATAACTCTTCTATTACGCCTATACCTATTCTATTCACGGGTTGTCGGTCATATGCGATGCAAGTGACAGCGAGCAGTCTGAATCACCGGTTGAGATTCGAGCGGCACTAGTCCTAAAGCAAGCGGTTTTTCGATGATGGAGAGAGCACCCAAGTGGTTTGCCTCCTGCGCCACGGGGCGGAAGAGAGATTACGATGAGGAGGATTCGACTTTGTCTGAGGAGGAGATTACATCAAGCCTAAGAGGAAAGTGGTTGCCAAAAGACTATCAAGGCACATACCAAGAAAGGCACCGACAAAGTGAAGAAGTCCACAGTTGCAAAAAGTGAGCATGGAAGAAGAAACCTCGCAGCAAAGAAAACTTCCAAGAGGAAGAGGTTAGTACATGATGAAGGCGATGATGATTACGATGAGAAGCACCCGCCTCCTCGAAGCCTAAGTTGATGGGAGATGCCATCGAGGCGGGAGCACCCACTAAATCTAAGCCATCGCTCCGCAAAGGCAGCCAAGCCAAACCTCTTGCCAAGCCCAAGAAAGCATGAGAAACATTCACCTTGAGAAGAAGAAGGACAATGTGCCACTGTGAATCGGATGAAGAGGCACATGTATTCTGAAAGCTTCGAGAAAGTGCAGATCCATAATGATGCTCATCCTCGAGCTGAAAATATGAAGGAAAGGAAGGACAAAGGTCTCGGGCTATGGAGGCAAGTTGATCCATATGCCACCGGAGAAGGAATTTGTTGACTCAAGGTTCCACACGAGAGCAACAAGATTTCTATGAGGCAGTGCTCATGGACAAGAAGCCAATTATTCTTGACACGAGATCGTTATTTGGAAATACATCGGCGTGAAAACCGAGACTACTTCCACATGTGCATGAGAGCTTCCTTTGCATGTGGAGTTCTGAGTTCGTTGGTCGAAAGTGGCTTGGAATGATGAGATGATCATGCGTTCTATGCCAGACACACTTCTATCCGGATGGCGAGATGTATGGATGGTGAAGGCGGAGATTCTCTTCAACGTTGAAGAGTGGGCTGCCTCTTGAATGCTCCGACATCAAGGGATGATGATGTTGATGTCTATGGAATCCCAAGAAAATCACGAGTCTATGAGAACATGTACAATGAGGTACCAGCCAAGGATGTTGAGATATGGAAGCTTGGATCGGTGTATCATCTTGAGCAGGTCTCCAACCACTAACACTATTACGAGGCATACTTTGATGCCCAAGTCGGAGACCATCGCATGATAAGAGGCTATTCTATCAACATGCTGCACATTCTAGATCGAAGACACCTTTTAAGGTGATGGACACGATAGTTGAGACTATCAAGAGGACGACGAACGAAAGAGGTCATGTGGGTTTGCCCGCACATTGGATGCTCATCAATGCCAAGTTTGACGGCACCTACTTGTTGGATAGACCCACTTGCCCTGCACTGAACATGAAGATAATGAAGTTGTGATGGTGAGGATGATCCCACATCTGTTGAAGGACAAGCTAAGTCGAAGCGCCAAACAAGCAAAGGCGAAGGCGGCAGCGTAAACCAAAGCGTTGGAGAACAACTTCTTGAAGCTACCGGAGGATTGAACTCGCTGGCCAGCATAGTGCGTCTCGGGAGAGTCTTGAGAGGATAGTTGAAGACAAGTTCCATGCTCTGGATGTCAAAGTGGCCCGAAGTGCAGTCCTTGTCAACAAGCTTGAGGCGAATCGAGGAAGCCAAGAGGGAGAAAGCGAGCTCATGAAGGAGATGCGGAGATGACCTTGTTCGAGGATGACTATGAGCAGCTGCTCCGGTGCCCTAAAGCCCGGATCAGCTGCTATTCGATGGCAGACCCGAGGCTACTCGGCACCTCCACAGCTCCATCGGTTCCAGCTCGGCTCCGTGTCCACTCCTCCGGCTCCAGACTTGCGAAGCCTTTGCGATCAGCTATCCCACTCCATCGAGCGACGAGCGCCGGAGAGTCCCTAGTGGCGCGCTCTATACCTTCGAACTTTTGGTAACTTGTTGCCAAAGGGAAAAGTGTATAGATCATAGGACTTCGAGAGAGAGTGCTCGTTTTTGCTCTTTCGTTTGCGGTTTTTCCTTGAGATACTTTTGAGTTCTTGAGACATTTACGTGTGTTTGATACTCGTTTGCTCTATCTTGATGAGTGCTTGATCATACTATGTTAATGTGTGCTTAATGCTTATCATATTCTATTCATATCTTGTATGATCATTTACTCATGTCTTGGTGATTGGGTGCATGCTATTCATTCTTATCATTTTGTGCGCTCCACCAAGATGTATGTGACATGGAAGAGTGACCCATGATCCTAATCGATTGTGCATTTGCATTCAAGCATAAATCTTAAATAATGCACAAATTTAGGGGAGCTCTTGCTTATCACATACTTCTCAAAGCGACGATATTATTCATTGATTATATCATTTTGAACTTTGATCTATATGTTGTCATCAATTACCAAAGGGGAGATTGAAAGTGCAACTAATCCCGGGTGGTTTGTAATTAATAACAACATATATATCATTGAACTAATTGTTTCTTGAGAATATTTGAGAAAGTTCAGTGATATGGGTATGGCAATGACGATAATGTGGACCCCTCAAAATGCTAAGGAAAACATTGGCAAAAGCTCAAGACTCTATTTTTGGTTTAGTGATCCAAGATCACATTGAGTCCATAGGAAAGCCAATACTATTAAAGGGGGATGAGGTTATGATAGATGATCGGTTTGCTCAAAATTGCTTAGTGATTTATCTCTCTCAAACTATCGACAATCTTTCATTCCAACATATACTCATAAGTAATCTCGGTCCCACCGATTCCATAAACTTCAGGTCACACCTAGAGATGACCACCTCAGCCATATACCCAAACCCTAGAAATTTGGTTTTCCGATTCCAAACTCGGTCTTACGAAACTAGTGTTGCCAACCTTAGCATGACATATACGTACTCAAATCGGTGTCATAGATGATGAAAAAGTCGGTCCCAAAGAATGGCAAACCCTAGTCTTTGGAAGAATCGGACTAGCAAGATTGTATTTTCGGTCCCACTTAGAAAATCCCAACGTTCACAAGATTTGAACTTTCGGTCTCACAGAGGTGTCAACCTTCGATTAGGCAAAGTTGGTCGAATATGTGTAGAGTTGGATTTTGTGTGGAGGCTATAAATACCCTCCACCTCCTCTTCATTAGTGGAAGAGAGCCATCGAGGAAAAGAACTACCACTCCTACCTTACATTTACGAGAAAACTACCTACCCTTGTGTTGAGATCAAGTTGCTCCTCTCCCACCTATGAAACTTGATTTCTAGCCTTCCCAAGTTGCTTTCCTCAATCCTTTCTTCCTACAGCCAAATCGGTGAGGAGAGTTGAGTGTTGGGGAGATTATCATTTGAAGCACAAGAGCAAGGTTCATCATCACCAACACCATCTATTACCTTTTGGAGGTGGTGCCTCCTAGATGGTTAGGTGTCGACTTGGGAGCCTCCGTCAAGATGTGGAGTTGAACCAAGAAGTTTGTAAAGGGCAAGGAGATCGCCTACTTAAGTGAAGATCTACCCGAGTAAGGCTAGTCCTCCGTGGGCGTAGGCCATGATGGCATAGACAAGGTTGCTTCTTACGTGGACCCTTCATTGGGTGGAGCCCTCAAGTGGACTCTCATGGCCGATTACCCTCCGTGGGTTGAAGTCTCCATCAGCGTGGATTGACGATAGCACCACCTACTCGGAACCATGAGAAAAATCTCCGTGTCTCCAAATTGCGTTTGCTCTTCTCCACCTCTTATTTACTCCATGTGCACTTTACTTTCCATGCCATTACTCTAGAATTGCATGTGTAGGGTGATACTTAACTTGGTTATCATCATTGAACTTGCTAAAAACTTGTCCTAATCAAAAGGCAAAACTTTTAAGTTGTCGAGTAGTCTAATCACCCCCCTCTAGACATACTGATCCTCTGGTATCCACTTGCCTCCGCTCGGACATGGTGGAGAAGGTTGAGCGAGATGTCTGAACTTCATTGTGGAGCTCGAGTCTTGGGGAGGCGGATAGGCAAAAGGAGGAAGAAAGGCGTGGTAAAAAGGTGGATCATTATCCCCTTATATATGAGGTGGACAAAGACTATCGTCCCCAGACTGAGTAAAACTAAGCTTATCTCCCAAGCTTCACAATCAATGGCGCGGATTAGGTTTACCTCGTCGTATTGATGGGAATCCGGAATAAGGGACACGATCTACTGCCGATAAGGCGTGCCAAAACCGCTTATTCGCCTTGAGGTGGTATAATAAAGCGATTCAAGTAAAGGCTTGAAGTAGTGGTGGCTCACGCACGAAATCGTCATGATTGAACTTGTGTACTATTATTCTTCTCACGGTGGTATGTGGAATTTATTTTGAGCGGACACTAGCCTCGTGTTCACAATCTTCTATGAATTATTCGGAGGAACCGCCTTGCAATCGAAGACAATATCGCGCTGACTACAATTCGTCATTGAAGCCTGGTTGAGAACTCTTGAGAGTCCGGACTGGGGGTTCGAGATAACCCGGAACTATCATTGTGGCGGACTCAAGACTATGAAGATACAAGATTGAAGACTTGTCGTGTCGGATGGGACTTTCCTTGGGGG
>JAHHZJ010010292.1:0-16324 GCA_021437245.1 Aegilops speltoides
TTATTTACTTTGCAAGGACAAAGTGTTCAGACTGCTAAATTGTTTTATTATTCCTACAATATAAACTAGGGGATATGGGGGTAACACTGTCCCTATAAATTCCTTTTTCCTTTTCTTTTGTCCAGAATTGAACAAAAGAAATTCTGAAGATATTTTCTTCCCCATTAAGTCCGACCATAGAGTAAGAGTGGTGAGATAGGTTTTCCAAATTCATCATAGACTTTCCCTATGGCTTGATGAAATAAGCAGCAAGAGTCGTAACAAAGAAAAAAAACGGACAGGGCCGACAGATTTACCTGATGTAAAGAAGATCCTAAAAGTCTCTGATTAGTCGACTCTCTCCATTTAACACTTTCCTCTCTCTCCTTTTTCCACTTTCCTCTCTCTCTTTTCCACTGACTCAATTCTAGTTTATTAGATTCTTGTTTAAAGAATGAAAAAGTTCAATAGAACTAAGAACAAATAAAAAATAGCATGAGGATCAAGGCCATTACCAAAAGTTCCTCCCAAGGATCCTATATCCTATTGGGTATCTGTTCCCCGCTTTTCCCGCTAGGATCAAATCTTATATTTTCCATATCCATATACCATTGAATCCTTGGGGTTCCAGAATCCGCCTATTTTACTAGTCTTCGAACGAAAACCCTGAACCAAGAAGAGTTGGATATGTTATGTAGGGTATGTTTTTTTTATTAATTTTATTTGAGCTCTCAAAATATCGATATATACATATACAATCTCTACATAATGTCTCTCTCTCTATCTCTATATATTATATATATAATATGTACATTATGCAGTGGACCCATAATGGAAATCCAAGTAGCTAATTTTGAATTAAATAAAAGCCTTTTAACTCAGTGGTAGAGTAATGCCATGGTAAGGCATAAGTCATCAGTTCAAATCCGATAAAGGGCTTTTAAATTAGTGGTAGAAGTAATCTCGTGCTAAGACGTAAGTCGTTGGTTCGAATCTGATAGAGTACTTTTCTACTAAATTGATTCACTTTTTTCTTTGTTTTGAAACTTTCTCTATATTTTTAGAAATTTTATGACTTAGTGCAGGATGGATGCATTTTGGTCTGAACACTAAATGAAGCACGGAGAATTAATCTATAACGATCAACTAAAAAAATCCTAGATGAAAACATAACAGAAAAGTTGGAAAAACTCTTTGCTTTGGATCTATTTATACTTTTCAGTATATTGACAATTCAAAAACTGCTCATACTATGATTATAGTATAATCACGAGCGGTTGTATATGGCCCTATCGTCTGTGATGCCCCTATCGTCTGGTGGTTCAGGACATCTCTTTTCAAGGAGGCAGCAGGATTCAGCTTCCCTGGGGTGGGAGTAATGAGGAGGTTAATCATAGATTAGCAAAACCTAGAATAAATTCTTCTGGGTCGATGCGAGTAGTTAATAGGGACGGTTTAAATTCGTTGACAATGTCTACTGTTCAAATAGCTCGGCCCAAACCAAAATCTAGGGCTTCGTGAATAGACTAAATCCTTTGTTTTCTTCATAAAATAAAATATCTGATCTATAGAAATAAAAGATAAAGAAAAAAAGAAATTTTTTCTAATCCTTGTCTCTCATCCTTTCTTACAAACAAAGAAGTTTTTCTTATTGAAGGCTGGATTATTATCCATTTTAGTGATAAAAATCGACATACTAGTTATGTCACTCCACTATACCCACATTAAATATGTGGGTATATGTAGTATATGATTCGTCTATTTCTTAGTAAAAGACGAATCGAATCTTCTTATGGTTCTATTAAGAATGGGTATGCCATACACCCGCGAGGGATTGTAATTCAATGGTCAGAGCACCGCCCTGTCAAAGGCGGAAGCTGGGTTGACCCCGTCAGTCTGAACTAGGGTTCAATGAATGGAGAATTTATTTCCTTTTTCCATGAAAAAAGGGGCGAGGCAAGATCAAATACCCACAGAGGCACTTACTTCACTTTTTTATTTGCATCTCTCATTAAAGAGGCAGGGGAAGGCGTATAAATTTTTTCCTTTCTCCCGATCGATAAAGATAAAAGACACACATACGATATGTGGATTAGTAGAATTTAGGATATTATATTACTCTATCTTTCTTTGTGATGATACCATCCTCATCTGTTCCTATTCCACTCTTATGGAATAAGTACGATATTACCGGAATCCATACATAAATCATATTTTTTATTTCAGACCTCTTTTACATCTCACTTCTACTTTATTTGGATGTCTATATGTTATAGAAGTTGGTCTGTAATACAGCATAATTGTATGTATAACTATTAAGAAAAAGGAAGGAAATTATATAAGATTAAGAAAGTATAAGATTAAGAAAACAATGGGTTAGAGATATAGAAAAGAAAAATGAAAAGGATTAAAAGAGATTCCTAATCCAATCAAAAACCCATTTCTTGAGTGTGGATGAGGATCTTTTATATTTACTCTGCTCATCATGAAATATAACTCTCATCCAGATTGATTTGATAGATCCGATATTCATAATATTGAATTGATTCAGTATTATCAGATACAACCCTACCTTGAATTTAATTAATTTTCCTCTCCATGGGATTACATCCCGAGTTATTGTGAAAATAAAAATAAAGAGGTTATGAAGTCAATATTCTCGCATTTATTGCTGCACTGTTCATTCTAGTTCCTACTTCTTTTTACTTATAACATGTAAAACAGTCCAGCCAAAATAATTAATTGGAATTCAATTAATCATTGAAAAGAAATTAAAAGGATTAAATAAAAAATCAAGTCTTAAATGAAGGATCTGGTTGGAATCTTAAAGTGTGGTGAAAGAACTACATATAGTTTTCTACGACACTTTGATTCTATTATTATCTTTGAATCTACATAGGGAAATAATTGATAGATTGAAATAGTTAAGTAGTCTAATTCAATTTCTTTTTCATTGCATCACTTAATTTCAATCAGGTCAAAATAATCTAAGACAATTCTTGACAAAAGTCCATGGAAGGAAAGAAAATAATAGTAAGAATAGACTAGTAAAAAGTAAAATGGAAAATGTGTGATATACCGTGAATAGTTCCGTGGAAAGTCTAATTTTCTTATATAGAACTTTTTAACCATTCGTCATTTCTATTGAAATTCTGAATTGGTATAATGGCTCTTTCTTACAACTTACAATACAAGGATTTCTTACAGGTGAAACAAAACTAAAGAAAAGATTAAAGCCGTTTGACAAATGATTAATGCAAATGTTTAAAAGAATTGAATGACAATTGATTACTTATCAATTAGTAGTATCCTAGAGTCCTCCTTCCCCATACTACTAGTGAAAGAGAAAATGTAAAGACTACCATTAAAGCAGCCCAAGCAGGACTTACTATATCCATCTGAAATTATGTCCCTATTTCTTGAAGGGTTATTCTACTATTGATCAATAATCATAGTGGAATCAGGGTACAGAGTCAAAAAGGGATTCACCTTGGCCATGGATCAATCAGTTCAAAATTTACTCTAACAAATTCTTATAGGAATTCTGGTAGAATTAAAGAGCATTAAAATACGATACTATAGCCTTACCTTAAAAAAGAAAAGTACAGAATGATGTCCTGAATAGAAGAAGCAGGGAATAGGAAGATTTTTATTCCTTTTGTTACTCTTTTTTAAGCAAAGGACGCTTGAATATACCATAAAATTATCGATAGATAAATATTTATTGGATACCTACCTTACCTATGTTTTTGACCTAAACCTACTATACTTTGTATCATTCTATGAAAGAATGAAGACTTTCACAACTCCTAAATTGATTTTTGATCCCTTCTTTAATCTGATTCTCGTTAGAATTAAGTAGTCCTTACTTTGGTGTATGTAGGTAACTAAGATTTTGATAAAAATGTATAATAATTAGTAAGTCTTGATATTCTTTCGTGGAGTCTATATTGAATCTTAGATTGAAAAAAAAAGAATGCCCTTAGGGACCTTTCTTTGGATATAAGATTTCTGACATCTTATCCTCGTATTTTAAAATTATCAAATGAATCTCAATTAAGAACCAATTCAAATTCATATAATAAAGAATAAAATTCATATAATAAAAGAATAAGGCACTACCTCCACCTATTGATAACCACATTTTATTTTTCTGTCAAAACAAATCCTAACCCTAGTTTGAGGATAGAACTATGGTAGTTTCTCTAAACCCAATATCAGCAGGCCATTTACTCTCTTGCGAACTTATGCAAGTAAAATTTATCGAATTCGATCAGCACTATAAAAAAACCTAAGTATTTTATTGATCAGGCGGCACCCAGATTTGAACTGGGGATAAAGTTTGCAGTCCCTGCCTTACCGCTTGGCCATGCCATAAAAATCGATCAAAATCTAAAACAGCAAGTATTCATCACGTTTTCTTGAAAAGCCTTTCTTTATTTTGAATATAATTCTACTTACTTTTTCCAATCTTTTCAAAAATCTATTCCTGCTTTTTGATCAGTTTCTAATATTCTCCTCGATGATTCTATCTTAAAACATACATTGTTAACACAATAAACCCCATTTCTTTCTATTGAGATGAAAAGAAGAAAAATTGGATTTCTATTCACAGGCTGAAAATTCAGAACAAGTGGAACCGTTAATAGAATTCTCTTTTTTTTTATTGCAGTAGTGAACTACTCTTAAATCAGTATTATCTCCCCTTCAATGGCATAATAAAATATTATGGCTTTAGCAATCCGTTATTAGGTAAACTTTTAGGTCCGAACAGCATTATTATCAAAGATCCTTATGTACATATCTCATGAATCATGCTTTAATTTTCAAGTATTAAATTAAATATCTTGAATAAAGGAAATTTGCTCTGATATGAGTATAACCTGACTATCTTGGCCTGCAAGTGAAATTACGATAAAGAAGAAAGCATGGATATGGGAGAGGTGGATAACTAGATTGGCTGTACTTAAAAGGACTTACTTTATTTAGAATTCCACAATGAAATACTGAATTTTCTAGCAATTATACTACTCGATCCGAAATAAAAGAACCTCAAATTATTTTGAGAAAGTAATAAACACGCTATTCTAAATCAAGTAAAGTCAAACTTTCTATTATAGTATATTGCGGCTTTATTACATTCTGAAAAGGAGATAAAATAGAAATCTTTGTCATCCAATCTGATTAGAATATCATAACATAAAGTATAAGTGGCAGAATTTTTTTTGTAGGAATGTTTTATCAATTCATTTCATTTCATTTGTACCTATAATAAACTCGAACTTTCGTCGAAATAGTCTCTATTCATATATATGAAATACATATATGAAATACGTATATGAGGTTCCTAGAATTTCATGTGATTCAGTAACACAGAATATAGATTCCATGATTGCTAGATCGATCCATAAGGGATTGATGAAGAGTAAGCTGATAATGGAATTTTTCTTTGATAAACAGAAACTTAAGATTAAGATGCTCCGGAATGGAAACGAGGGAATGTCCACAATACCCGGATTTAGTCAGATCAATTCGAGGATTTTGTAGGTTCATTAATCAAGCCTTGGCAGAAGAACTTGACAAGTTTCCAACAATTAAAGATCCAGATCACAGAAATTGCATTTCAATTATTTGCGAAAGGATATCAATTGCTAGAACCCTCGATAAAAGAATGAGATGCTATGTATGAATCACTCACCTATTCTTCCGAATTATATGTATCTGCGAGGATTAATTTTTGGTTTCGATGTGCAAAAAGCAAACCATTTCTACTCAGAAACATTCCTATAATGGATTCCATAAGAACCTTTATTATAAATGGAATATACCCGGTGTGATCAATCAAATATTACTAAGTCCTGGTATTTACTACCGCTCGGAATTAGATGTATAAAGAGATTTCTATCTACACTGGGACTATAATATCAGATTGGGGAGGAGATCAAGAATTAGCAATTGATAAAAAAGAAGGATATGGGCTCGCGTGGTAGAAACAAAAGATATCTATTCTGGTTCTATCATCAGCTATGGGTTCGAATCTAAGAGAAATTCTAGATAATGTTTCCTACCCTGAAATTTTCTTGTCTTTCCCGAATGCTAAGGAGAAGAGTTGAGTCAAAGAAAAAAGCTATTTTGGAGTTTTATCAACAATTTGCTGGCAATAGCAAATTGGGGACCTGGAATATTTTCCGGGTCCTTATGCGAGGAATTACAAAGAAATTTTTCAACAAAAATGTGAATTAGGAAGGATTGGTCGACAGAAATATGAATCGGAGACTTAATCTTGATATACCTCAGAACAATACATTCTTGTTACCACGAGATGTATTAGCCGCTGGATCATTGATTGGAATGAAATTTGGAACCGGGTATGCTTGACGATGACGATATGAATCACTTGAAAAATAAACGTATTCGTTCGGTTGCGGATCTGTTACAAAGATCAATTCGGATTGGCTCTTGGTCGTTTACAACATGCAGTTCAAAAACTATTCGTAGAGTATTCATATCGTCAATCGAAACCGACTCCCCAAACTTTGGTAACTCAACTTCAACTTCAATTTTATTAATAACTACTTGAGACCTTTTTGGCACATACCCGTTATCTCAAGTTTTTGATCAAACGAATCCATTGACACAAACTGTTCATGGGCGAAAAGTGAGTTGTTTAGGTCCTGGAGGGTTGACAGGGAGAACCGCAAGTTTTCAGAGCCGAGATATTCATCCGAGTCACTATGGGCGTATTTGTCCAATTGACGTCTGAAGGAATCAATGTTGGACTTACTGGATCCTTAGTAATTCATGCGAGAATTGATCACTTGTGGGGATCCATAGAGAGTCCGTTTATGAAATATCTGCTGAGAAAGCAAAAGAAAAAAAAAGAGACAGGTGGTTTATCTATCACCAAATAGAGATGAATATTATATGATAGCAGCAGGAAATTCTTTGTCCTTGAATCAAGGTATTCAGGAAGAACAGGTTGTTCGGCTAGATACCGTCAAGAATTCTTGACTATTGCATGGGAACAGATTCATGTTACAAGAAGTATTTTCCTTTCAATATTTTCTATTAGGGGTTCTCTCATTCCTTTTTATTGAGCACAATGATGCGAATCGGGCTTTAATGAGTTCTAATATGCAGCGCCAAGCAGTTCCGCTTTCTCGGTCCGAGAAATGCATTGTTGGAACTGGATTGGAACATCAAACAGCTCTAGATTCGAGGGTTTCCATTATAGCCGAACGCGAGGGAAAGATCATTTCTACTGATAGTCATAAGATACTTTTATCAAGTAGTGGGAAGACTATAAGTATTCCTTTAGTTAACCACCGTCGCTCTAACAAAAATACTTGTATGCACCAAAAACCTCGGGTTCCACGGGGTAAATCCATTAAAAAAGGACAAATTTTAGCAGAAGGAGCTGCTACAGTTGGGGGCGAACTTGCTTTAGGAAAAAACGTATTAGTAGCTTATATGCCATGGGAAGGTTACAATTTTGAAGACGCAGTACTAATTAGCGAACGTTTGGTATATGAAGATATTTATACCTCTTTTCACATCCGGAAATATGAAATTCAGACGGATACACGACAGCCAGAGCTCCGCTGAAAAAATCACTAAAAGAAATACCACATCTAGAAGAACATTTGCTCACGCAATTTGGACAGAAATGGAGTTGTTGAGTTGGGATCCTGGGTAGAAACTGGTGATATTTTAGTAGGTAAATTAACGCCTCAGATAGCGAGCAGATCATCTTATATCATGGAAGCTGGTTATTACAGGCCATATTTGGCCTTGAGGTTTCACCTTCAAGAAACTTCTCTGAAATTACCTATAGGTGGAAGAGGGCAAGGTTATCGATGTGAAATGGATCCAAAGGACCCGCTCGACATAATGGTTCGTGTATATATTTTACAGAAACGTGAAATCAAAGTTGGGATAAAGTAGCCGGAAGACATGGGAATAAAGGGATCATTTCCAAAATTTTGCCTAGGCAAGATATGCCCTATTTGCAAGATGGAACACCCGTTGATATGGTCTTCAATCCCTTAGGAGTACCCTCCCGAATGAATGTGGGACAAATATTTGAAAGCTCACTCGGATTAGCGGGGGATCTGCTAAAGAAACATTATAGAATAGCACCCTTTGATGAGAGATATGAGCAAGAGGCTTCAAGAAAACTTGTGTTTTCAGAATTATATGAACCAGTAAAGAAACAAAAATCCATGGGTATTTGAACCCGAGTACCGGGAAAAAGCAGAATATTTGATGGAAGAACAGGCGACCCCTTTGAGCAACCTGTTCTAATAGGGAAGTCCTATATCTTAAAATTAATTCATCAAGTTGATGAGAAAATTCATGGGCGTTCTACTGGGCCCTACTCACTTGTTACACAACAACCGGTTAGAGGAAGAGCCAAGCAAGGGGGACAACGAGTAGGAGAAATGGAAGTTTGGGCTTTAGAAGGATTTGGTGTTGCTCATATTTTACAAGAGATACTTACTTATAAATCTGACCATCTTATAGCTCAAGAAATACTTAATGCTACGATCTGGGGAAAAAGAATACCTAATCATGAGGATCCTCCAGAATCTTTTCGAGTGCTCGTTCGAGAACTACGATCTTTGGCTCTAGAACTGAATCATTTCCTTGTATCTGAAAAGAACTTCCAGGTTAATAGGGAGGAAGTTTGATCGGAATAAATATAAATTCTTTTCTTATTTCTATTTTATGATTGACCAATATAAACATCAACAACTTCAAATTGGACTCGTTTCCCCTCAACAAATAAAGGCTTGGGCTAACAAAAACCTACCTAATGGAGAAGTCGTTGGCGAAGTCACAAGGCCCTCTACTTTTCATTATAAAACCGATAAACCAGAAAAAGATGGATTGTTTTGCGAAAGAATCTTTGGACCCATAAAAAGCGGGATTTGCGCTTGTGGCAATTCTCGAGCGAGCGGAGCTGAAAACGAAGACGAAAGATTTTGCCAAAAATGCGGGGTAGAATTTGTGGATTCTCGGATACGAAGATATCAAATGGGATACATCAAACTCGCATGTCCCGTGACTCATGTGGTATTTGAAAGGTCTTCCTAGTTATATCGCGAATCTTTTAGATAAACCTCTTAAGAAGTTGGAGGGCCTAGTATACGGCGATTTCTCTTTTGCTAGGCCCAGCACTAAAAAACCCACTTTTTTACGATTACGAGGTTTATTCGAAGAGGAAATTGCATCCTGTAACCACAGCATTTCTCCCTTTTTCTACCCAGGCTTTGCAACATTTCGAAATCGGAAATTGCGACAGGAGCAGGTGCTATTAGAGAACAATTAGCAGATTTGGATTTGCGAATTATTATAGAGAATTCTTTGGTCGAATGGAAGGAATTAGAAGACGAGGGGTATAGTGGAGATGAGTGGGAAGATAGAAAAAGACGAATAAGAAAAGTTTTTTTGATTAGACGCATGCAATTGGCGAAACATTTTATTCAAACAAATGTAGAACCAGAATGGATGGTTTTGTGCTTATTACCGGTTCTTCCTCCCGAATTGAGACCTATTGTTTATAGGTCTGGAGATAAAGTAGTGACTTCAGACATTAATGAACTTTATAAGAGAGTTATCCGTCGGAACAACAATCTTGCCTATCTATTAAAAAGAAGTGAATTAGCGCCAGCAGATTTAGTAATGTGCCAGGAAAAATTGGTACAAGAAGCCGTGGATACACTTCTTGATAGTGGGTCCCGCGGGCAACCGACGAGGGATGGTCACAATAAAGTATACAAATCACTTTCAGATGTAATTGAAGGTAAGAGGAAGGTTTCATGAGACTCTGCTTGGGGAAACGGGTCGATTACTCAGGGCGTTCTGTCATTGTTGTGGGTCCTTCGCTTTCATTACATCAATGTGGATTACCTCTAGAGATAGCAATAAAGCTTTTCAGCTATTTGTAATTCGCGATTTAATCACGAAACGCGCCACTTCTAATGTAAGGATTGCTAAAAAGGAAAATTTGGGAAAAAGAACCCATTGTATGGGAAATACTTCAAGAAGTTATGCGGGGACATCCTGTACTGTTAAATAGAGCACCTACCCTGCATAGATTAGGCATACAGGCCTTTCAACCCACTTTAGTAGAGGGGCGTACTATTTCTTTACACCCATTAGTGTGTAAGGGTTTCAATGCGGACTTTGATGGAGATCAAATGGCTGTTCATCTACCTTTATCCTTGGAAGCTCAGGCAGAAGCCCGTTTACTTATGTTTTCTCATATGAATCTCTTATCTCCCGCTATTGGGGATCCTATTTGCGTACCAACCCAAGACATGCTTATCGGGCTTTATGTATTAACGATTGGAAAGCGTCGGGGTATTTGTGCAAATAGATATAATAGTTAAGAAACTATCCAAATCTAAAGTAAATTACAATAATAATAATAATTCTAAATATAGGAAAGATAAAGAACCCCATTTTTCTAGTTCTTATGATGCACTGGGAGCTTATAGACAAAAAACTAATCAGTTTAGATAGTCCCTTGTGGCTACGATGGAACCTGGATCAACGCGTCATTGGGTCAAGAGAAGTTCGATTGAAGTTCAATATGAATCTTTGGGGACTTATCATGAGATTTATGCCCACTATCTAATAATGGGAAATAGAAAAAAAGAAATTCGTTCGATATACATTCGAACCACTCTTGGTCATATTTCTTTTTATAGAGAAATAGAGGAAGCCATACAAGGATTTAGTCAGGCCTATTCATACACTACCTAAACAAGAAAGTTAGATTCGGCGATGCCCCTCCCCTTTCGGGGGGCATTCCGATTTCCTAAATATCATCATTATTTGCCGCGAATCCAGATTGAGATTGAGGCAATTAAGTTAATTAAATTTTCGAATCACTGACTCAGACCCATTGTCGAATCCTACTCAGCAATTGTCGAATCCTACTCAGCCGAAAAGGGGTACTTATGTATGGCGGAACAGGCCAATCTGGTCTTTCATAATAAAGAGATAGACGGAACTGGTATGAAACGACTTATTAGCAGATTAATAGATCATTTTGGAATGGGATATACATCCCATATACTGGATCAACTAAAGACTCTGGGCTTCCATCAAGCCACTACTACATCGATTTCGTTAGGAATCGAGGATCTTTTAACAATACCCTCTAAGGGATGGTTAGTCCAAGACGCGGAACAACAGAGTTTTCTTTTGGAGAAACACTATTATTATGGGGCTGTACACGCGGTAGAAAAATTACGCCAATCTGTTGAGATATGGTATGCGACAAGTGAATATTTGAAACAAGAAATGAATTCAAATTTTCGGATAACGGATCCTTCTAATCCAGTCTATCTAATGTCTTTTTCAGGAGCCAGAGGAAATGCATCTCAAGTACACCAATTAGTAGGTATGAGAGGATTAATGTCGGACCCTCAAGGACAAATGATTGATTTACCTATTCAAAGCAATTTACGCGAGGGACTTTCTTTGACAGAATATATAATTTCCTGCTATGGAGCCCGCAAAGGGGTTGTAGATACTGCTGTGCGAACAGCAGATGCTGGATATCTTACACGTAGACTTGTTGAAGTAGTTCAACATATTATTGTGCGTAGAAGAGATTGTGGTACTATCCGAGGTATTTCTGTAAGTCCTCAAAATGGGATGACGGAAAAACTTTTTGTCCAAACACTAATTGGTCGTGTATTAGCAGACGATATATATATCGGTTCACGATGCATTGCCGCGCGAAATCAAGATATTGGAATTGGATTAGTCAATCGATTCATAACTGCCTTTCGAGCACAACCATTTCGAGCACAACCAATATATATTAGAACCCCCTTTACTTGCCGAAGCACTTCTTGGATCTGTCAATTATGCTATGGCGGAGTCCTACTCATAGTGATCTGGTCGAATTGGGAGAAGCCGTAGGTATTATTGCAGGTCAATCAATTGGGGAGCCAGGGACTCAACTAACATTAAGAACTTTTCATACTGGCGGAGTATTCACAGAAAGTACTGCCGACCTTGTACGATCCTTCGAATGGAAAAATAAAATTCAATGAGAATTTGGTTCACCCACACATACCCGTCATGGGCAGCCTGCTTTTCTATGTTATATAGACTTGCATGTAACTATTCAGAGTCAAGATATTCTATATAGTGTGAATATTCCTCAAAAGCTTGATTCTAGTGCAAAATGATCAATATGTAAAATCCGAACAAGTAATTGCGGAGATTCGTGCCGGAACGTCCACTTTACATTTTAAAGAAAAGGTACAAAAGCATATTTATTCTGAATCAGACGGCGAAATGCACTGGAGTACTGATGTTTACCATGCGCCCGAATATCAATATGGTAATCTTCGCCGATTACCAAAACAAGCCATTTATGGATATTGTCAGTAAGTATGTGCAGATCCAGTATAGCGTCTTTTTCACTCCACAAGGATCAAGATCAAATGAATACTTATGGTAAAAAAGATAGGGAAATTCTTGATTATTCAACGTCGGATCGAATCATGTCCAATGGCCATTGGAATTTTATCTATCCTTCTATTTTTCAAGATAATTCAGATTTGTTGGCGAAAAAGCGAAGAAATAGGTTCGTCATTCCATTACAATATCATCAAGAACAAGAGAAAGAACTTATATCCTGTTTTGGGATTTCGATTGAAATCCCCCTTATGGGTGTTTTACGTAGAAATACTATTTTTGCTTATTTTGACGATCCCCGATACAGAAAAGATAAAAAGGGTTCAGGAATTGTTAAATTTAGATATAGGACCCTAGAAGAAGAATATAGGACTCGAGCGGAAGACTCAGAAGAGGAATATGAGACCTAGAAGACGAATACAGGACCCGAGAGGACGAATATGAATATGAAACCCTAGAAGAATCTAAATATGGAATCCTAGAAGACGAATACGAATATGAAACCCTAGAAGACGAATATGGGGAGCCCAGAAAACGAATATGGGAACCCGAGAGAACGAATATAGGACTTTAGAAAAGACTCAGAAGAGGAATATAGGGCCCAGAGAGCAAATATAGGACCCAAGAGGACGAATATGGAACTATAGAGGAAGACTCAGAAGACGAATATGGCAGCCCAGGGAAAGCGCAGAGGGAAAAATATGGTACTTTAGAGGAAGACTCAGAAGAAGATTCAGAGGATGAATACGAGAGCCCAGAGGAAGATTCCATCTTAAAAAAGAGGTTTGATTGAGCATCGAGGAACAAAAGAATTTAGTCTAAAATACCAAAAGAAGTAGATCGGTTTTTCATTCTTCAAGAACTTCATATCTTGCCGAGATCTTCATCCCTAAAGATACTTGACAATAGTATTATTGGAGTGGATACACAACTCACAAAAATACAAAAGTCGACTAGGCGGACTGGTCCGAGTGAAGAAAAAAAAAAAGCCATACGGAACTCAAAATATTTTCAGGAGATATTCATTTTCCTGAAGAGGCGGATAAGATATTAGGTGGCTGTTTGATACCGCCAGAAAGACAAAAAAAGATTCTAAGGAATCAAAAAAGGAAAAATTGGGTCTATGTTCAACGGAAAAAAATTCTCAAGAACAAGGAAAAGTATTTTGTTTCCGTTCGCCCTACAGATGGCATATAAAATGGACGAAGGAAGAAATTTAGTAACACTTTTCCCACCAGGATCTCTTGCAAGAAAATAATCTCCAAATTCGACTTGTCAATTTTATTTCTCATGAAAATAGCAAGTTAACTCAAAAAATTTATCACACAAATAGTCAATTTATTTAGAACTTGCTTAGTAGTGAATTAGGAACAAGAAGAAAAAGAAAAGGCTGGTGCTTCCCTTGTTGAGGTAAGAGCAAATGATCTTATTCGCGATTTCCTAAGAATTGAGTTAGTCAAGTCCACTATTTCGTATACACGAAAAAAGGTATGATAGGACAAGTGCAGGACCGATTCCCCATAATAGGTTAGATCGCGCCAATATCAATTCTTTTTATTCAAGGCGAAGATTGAATCCTTAGCCAACATCCAGAAGCTATTGGCACTTTGTTGAATCGAAATAAAGAATACCACTCTTTGATGATTTTGTCGGCATCCAACTGTTCTCAATTGGTTTATTCAAAATTCAAAACATCCCAATGCGATAAAGAATGGAATCCTAGAATTCCTATTCGAGAAATTTTTGGGCCCTTAGGCGCTATTGTAGCTAGTATATCGCATTTTCTTCATCTTACTATTTACTAACGCATAATAAAATCCTGTTAAAAAATATTTGTTCGTTGACAATTTAAAACAAACCTTCCAAGTACTTCAAGAACTTAAATACTCTTTAATAGATGAAAATAAAAAGATTTCTAATTTCGATAGTAACATAATATTGGATCCATTCCTTTTGAATTGTCACTTTGTCCATCATGATTCTTGGGAAGAGACATTGGCAATAATTCACCTTGGACAATTTATTTGTGAAAATGTATGTCTATTTAAATCGCACATAAAAAATCGGTCAAATTTTCATTGTAAATATAATTCCTTTGTTATAAGAGCAGCTAAACCTTATTTGGCCACTACAGGAGCAACTGTTAATGGTCATTATGGAAAATCCTTTACAAGGAGATAGAGTTAATTACGTTTTATATATGAAAATCGAGATCTAGTGACATAACGCAAGGTCTTCCAAAAGTGGAACAAATCTTTGAAGCGCGTTCAATTGATTCATTATCCCCAAATCTCGAAAGGAGAATTGAGGATTGGAATGAGCGTATACCAAGAATTCTTGGGGTCCCTTGAGGGATTCTTGATTGGAGCTGAGCTAACCATAGCAAAGTCGTATCTCTTTGGTTAATAAAATCCAAAGGTTTATCGATCCCAAGGGGTACAGATCCATAATAGACATATAGAGATTATTATACATAAGTAACATCAAAAGTGCGGGTTTCCGAAGATGGAATGTCTAATGTTTTTCGCCTGGGAAATTAATCGGACTATTGCGAGCGGAACGAGCAGGGCGAGAGCTTTGGATGAATCGATCTATTATCGGGCAATCTTATTGGGAATAACAAGAGGCTTCCCTGAATACCCAAAGTTTCATATCTGAAACAAGTTTTCAAGAAACTGCTCGAGTTTTAGCAAAAAAGCTGCCCTACGAGGTCGCATTGATTGGTTGAAAGGCTTGAAAGAAACGTAGTTCTGGGGGATTATACCTGTTGGTACCGGATTCCAAAATTTGTGCATCGTTCCCCACAAGACAAGAACCTTTATTTCGAAATAAAAAAAAATCTATTCGCGTCGGAAATGAGAGATTTTGTTTCTCCATACAGAATTAGTTTCTTCAGATTCTGACGTAACAAACAATTTTTATGAGACATAAGAACCCCCATTTAACATTTAACCCTATATCATTTAAGGATACATAAAAAATATTTTTTACTTTACTAGACTTTTGAACTTAGAACACTAACAGGTCAAATTTTAGATTTTAAGATTTTTTATTTTAATAAGTAAAACAAGTCAGTTAATTCATTAAGGTGGTTATGTTTATACCATGTATCAATGGCCAACTCTTATCTTAGTACAAGGTTCTCTCGGAACAATTATTATTTATTTCAAGCTATTTCGGATCTTTCTTAATCTTCAAAAAGAACTAAATTCCGTAATGGAATGGTAGGATTAAAAAAAAAGGAAGTGTGGAAAAAATGACAAGAAGATATTGGAACATTAATTTGAAAGAGATGATAGAAGCAGGAGTTCATTTTGGTCATGGTATTAAGAAATGGAATCCTAAATATGGCCCACTACATTCGAAAGCAAAACGTAAAGGTACTCATATTATAAATCTCGCTAGAACGGCTCGTTTTTATCAGAAAGCTTGTGATTTAGTTTTTGATGCAGCTGAGTCAGGAAAAAAGTTTCTTAATTGTTGGTACCAAAAAAAGGCAACAGATTTAGTAGCATCAGCTGTAATAAGGGGCTCGTTGTCATTATGTTAATAAAAGGTGGTTCAGTGGTATGTTAACGAATTGGTCGATTACGAAAACTAGACTTTCTCTGATTTAGAGACTTAAGAGCAGAAGAAAAATGGGAAAATTCCACCATCTCCCAAAAAGAGTGTGGCAATCTTTAAGAGAAAATTATCTACCTTGCAAAGGTATCTCGGCAGGATCAAATATATGACGAGATTGCTGAGACATTGTGATCGTCCTTGATCAGCAAAAGAGTATATAGCTCTTCAGGAATGTGCCATTTGGGGATTCCTACTATTTCTTTAGTCGATACAAATTGTGACCCGGATCTCGCGAATATATCGATTCCAGCCATCAATTCGATTGATTCTTAACAAA
>JAHHZJ010010296.1:4469-25846 GCA_021437245.1 Aegilops speltoides
TGGTCCAGTGAATATTGCTTATTCTGGAGTTTATCAGTGGTGGTATACAATAGGATTACGCACCAATGAGGATCTTTATACTGGAGCTCTTTTTCTATTATTTCTTTCTACGCTGTCCTTAATAGCGGGTTGGTTACATCTACAACCCAAATGGAAACCAAGCCTTTCGTGGTTCAAAAACGCGGAATCTCGTCTCAATCATCATTTGTCAGGACTTTTCGGGGTAAGTTCTTTGGCTTGGACAGGACATTTAGTTCATGTTGCTATTCCCGCATCCAGGGGGGAGTACGTTCGATGGAATAATTTCTTAGATGTATTACCCTATCCCCAGGGGTTGGGACCCCTTTTGACGGGTCAATGGAATCTTTATGCCCAAAACCCTGATTCGAGTAATCATTTATTTGGTACCGCTCAAGGAGCGGGAACTGCCATTCTAACTCTTCTTGGGGGATTCCATCCACAAACACAAAGTTTGTGGCTGACCGATATGGCTCACCATCATTTAGCTATTGCATTTATTTTTCTCATTGCCGGTCACATGTATCGAACTAACTTCGGAATTGGGCACAGTATTAAAGATCTTTTAGAAGCGCATACTCCTCCGGGGGGTCGATTAGGGCGTGGGCATAAGGGCCTTTATGACACAATCAACAATTCGATTCATTTTCAGTTAGGTCTTGCTCTAGCTTCTTTAGGGGTTATTACTTCCTTAGTAGCTCAACATATGTACTCTTTACCTCCTTATGCATTCATAGCACAAGACTTTACTACTCAAGCTGCTTTATATACTCATCACCAATATATTGCAGGGTTCATCATGACAGGGGCTTTTGCTCATGGAGCTATTTTTTTCATTAGGGATTACAATCCGGAACAGAATGAGGATAATGTATTGGCAAGAATGTTAGACCATAAAGAAGCTATCATATCTCATTTAAGTTGGGCTAGCCTCTTTCTAGGATTCCATACCTTGGGCCTTTATGTTCATAACGACGTCATGCTTGCTTTTGGTACTCCAGAAAAGCAAATCTTGATCGAACCTATATTTGCCCAATGGATACAATCTGCTCATGGCAAGACGACCTATGGGTTCGATATACTCTTATCTTCAACGAATGGCCCCGCTTTCAATGCGGGTCGAAGCCTATGGTTGCCCGGATGGTTGAATGCTGTTAATGAGAATAGTAATTCGCTTTTCTTAACAATAGGACCTGGGGATTTCTTGGTTCATCATGCTATTGCTCTAGGTTTGCATACAACTACATTGATTTTAGTAAAGGGCGCTTTAGATGCACGCGGTTCCAAATTAATGCCGGATAAAAAGGATTTTGGATATAGTTTTCCTTGTGACGGCCCAGGGCGCGGCGGTACTTGTGATATTTCTGCTTGGGACGCATTTTATTTGGCAGTTTTCTGGATGTTAAATACCATTGGGTGGGTTACTTTTTATTGGCATTGGAAACATATCACATTATGGCAGGGCAACGTTTCACAATTTAATGAATCCTCCACTTATTTGATGGGATGGTTAAGAGATTACCTATGGTTAAACTCTTCACAACTTATCAATGGATATAATCCTTTTGGGATGAATAGTTTATCGGTATGGGCGTGGATGTTCTTATTTGGACATCTTGTTTGGGCTACTGGATTTATGTTCTTAATTTCCTGGCGGGGGTATTGGCAGGAATTAATTGAGACTTTAGCATGGGCTCATGAACGCACACCTTTAGCTAATTTAATTCGCTGGAGAGATAAGCCCGTGGCTCTTTCCATTGTGCAAGCAAGATTGGTTGGATTAGCTCACTTTTCCGTGGGTTATATATTCACTTATGCAGCTTTCTTGATTGCCTCAACATCAGGCAAGTTTGGTTAATTTAGTTTGTTTTTTTGTACTGTATCAGCACCTAGTTCATTACTCTTGATAGAGAGGGAGGATCTGCCTTTTTAGATTTCTTTTTCTATTTATTTTTCCATCTAGGATTAGAACCGTATACTTGGTAATAATAGCAACGACACATTATGGCAAAAAAAAGTTTGATTCAGAGGGAGAAGAAGCGGCAGAAATTAGAACAGAAATATCATTTGATTCGTCAATCTTTAAAAAAAAAGATAAGAAGCAAAGTTTCTCCCTTGAGTTTGAGTGAAAAAACGAAAATGCGAGAAAAATTGCAATCCCTACCGCGTAATAGTGCACCTACACGCCTTCATCGACGTTGTTTTTTGACCGGAAGACCTAGAGCTAACTATCGACATTTTGGGCTATCCGGACACGTACTTCGAGAAATGGTTTATGAATGTTTGTTACCGGGTGCAACAAGATCCAGTTGGTAAGGATAAAATACCCTTTCGTATTTGTATGGATTTCTGGAATTGATAATCATAGAGGAGCCCTCTTTACCATTCTGTATAAATGGACTATTCTATTTGTATAGATATTGGTAGAGGGCGTATCAACCCTCTTTATCCACTAGTTACCCTCTTTAGTTTAAGAGTATAGAGCAGTTTGGTAGCTCATAAGGCTCATAACCTTGGGGTTGCGGGTTCGATTCCCACTACCGGCTCCATACTCCTTCTTTATGATATATGCATGATATAATATATACATCATGCATTTGTATCTGGATTTTTGATTTCCTAAAGAGTTTTGGTCTAACAGTTTTTCTCGGAAGAAGAAAAAAAATAAAAGAAAGAATAAAATATGAAAGAAAAGCGTCCATTGTCTAATGGATAGGACAGAGGTCTTCTAAACCTTTGGTATAGGTTCAAATCCTATTGGACGCAATCTTATTTCTATCTATTCTTTAAATAACTATACTAAACTAAAAACAAAGAAAACTTTTTTGCATGATTCAAATGAAAAATCTTTCTCAACGATTCCTATTCTACTAACAAGAGTAGACATGCAAAATTTATTTGTTACTGAAGAGAAAACCGTTCCAGCTGTTCCTGAATAGCTTCCTTCAAAAGGATTTCCGCTTGCTCGGTGAATGTCTTGCTAGAAGATATAATTTCTTGGAATTGAGGTTTAGTATCTTTTAGATGTTTACGTAACTCATCCAGAAATTTATTTACCTGTTCAATTTCTAACGAATCAAGATATCCTCTTGTTCCGGTATAAATAGTAGCTATCTGCTCTTCCACTGGGAGAGGATTTGCCTGGGATTGTTTAAGCAATTCCCTTAATCGTCGACCCCTTGCCAATTGATTCTGACTTGTTTTATCGAGAGCAGAGGCGAATTGTGCAAAGGCTTGTAACTCTGCGAATTGAGCTAGTTCCAATTTTGATTTGCCAGCTACTTGTTTCATGGCTTTAATTTGAGCCGCGGATCCTACTCTGGAAACAGAAATACCCACATTAATAGCGGGTCGAATTCCGGCATTGAATAGATCCGCAGATAAGAATATTTGTCCATCTGTAATGGAGATTACATTAGTAGGAATATAGGCGGAAACGTCTCCAGATTGAGTCTCAACTATTGGTAAAGCGGTCATACTTCCTTCGCCTAAAGAGAATTTAATTTAGCGGCTCTTTCTAAAAGGCGTGAATGCAAATAAAAAACATCCCCTGGATAAGCCTCACGGCCGGGAGGTCTTCTTAATAGAAGGGACATTTGGCGATAAGCTTGTGCCTGTTTGGAGAGATCATCATAAATTATTAAAGTATGCCGTTCGCGGTACATAAAATACTCAGCCAGGGCTGCTCCGTATAAGGAGCGAGGTATTGTAATGTAGCAGGTGAATCCGCCATTTCAGCTACTACAATAGTGTATTCCATGGCCCCCTCCTCATGGAAAGTAGTTACTACTTGAGCTACGGAGGATGCTCTTTGACCGATAGCTACATAAACACATATTACACCTTGCCCTTTTTGATTGAGAATTGTATCTGTGGCTACTGCTGTTTTGCCAGTCTGTCTGTCCCCAATAATTAACTCTCGCTGACCGCGCCCTATAGGGATCATCGAATCGATAGCAATAAGCCCTGTTTGAAGAGGTTCGTATACGGAACGCCTGGAAATTATACTTGGAGCAGGAGATTCAATTAAGCGAGATTCGGAAGCTATAATTTCGCCTTTCCCATCAATAGGTTTAGCCAGAGCATTTACAACACGACCCAAGTAAGCCTCACTCACGGGTATCTGAGCAATTCTTCCTGTTGCTTTTACAAAACTTCCCTCTTGTATCATCAACCCATCGCCCATTAATACAATCCCAACATTTTTGGATTCCAAATTCAGAGCAATACCCCTAGTACCTTCTGCAAATTCGACTAATTCACCTGACATTATTTCACCAAGACCTATAATACGAGCAATCCCATCCCCCACTTGAACTACGCGACCTATATTCTCAATCCCTACTTTCCTATTATATTGTTCAATACGTTCGCGGAGAATTTTATGAATTTCGTCGACTCGAAGGGTTGCCATTAGTGTTTCTTGACTCTTTTTTCGGAAGCAAGGGGAAAAATAATGCCTAAATTCTAAACGAAAGTAGAAGTTCAAGGCCTAATTAATTTAATTATCTCTTCCATTCCAGGGACCCGAGAATGCCAATATTAGCACGAATCGTACGGAAATGTAACTCGGTATTCAAACAACTATTCAGAGTTCCTAGAGCTCCTTGTACGGCCTGTTGGAAAACCCGCTGTCGGACCTGATTCATTGCCCTTTGTTTTTCAAAATAAAGGGTTTCGTTTTTAGACTTTTCCAATTGTTCCAAACTAATAGAAGTAGCATTAATCAAATTTGCTTTTTCTCGTTCTATCTCAGAGTATCCATTCATTCGATACTCATCCGCTTCTAGTTCGACTTTCTGTAATCGAATCCGAGCTTTTTCGAGTTGCTCAATGGTCCCTCTACGCAATTCTTCTGAATTTCGAATAGTACTCAAGATCCTCTGTTTTCGATTATCTAATAAATCTTTTAATGAAAGTAGATTATTTTGTAAGTTTACAACTTTTATGATCTCTTCCCGAACCAAACATGAATCTTTCGATTCATTTGGCTCTCACGCTCCTTATTTTTTTTTTTTTCTATAGCTATTTCCATATCTTTTTTTTAAGTAATGAGCCTATCCTCTATCTTCTTTTTTATGTTTATATTTCAATATACCGAAACCTATATAAGACTAGATAAATATTAAGAGGACTCTTCCGCCTAGATAAAAATATATCATGGTCAGCAAAGTTGTTTCTTTATTTTTATTTGCCCTCTTTAATAATTTCAATTTCATTAAGAAAAACTAACTAAATAAATGGAAAATGAAAATTAATAGAATTCTTTTTTTTTTCTTCAAATCCAAAAATTTCTCTTTTTATACATAGGTCGTCGATTCGGCATTGGTTAAAAAGGGCAGGGTGCCCTTTTTTTTTTCTAGTAAATAGTTCAAACCATTTTATCGATATGAGTGTTCTATATCAGATAAATTTTACATTAGCTATTTCCGTTTAAATTCGGTACTAATACTAATATAGTTGTAGAAAGAGTACCTCTTTTTGCCTGGACTTCAAGCAGTTTAGCTTTAACCGTGTTAATGGTCTCACATTCTTGGTTTATAGAGAATCAAAGTTGATTTACCAATGAGTCGCGAAATGCTATGGTTCTTCCATATGATTTCTGAATTTATTCAGAAGTAATTCGTCGAGATCGTGCACCCTTTTCTTATTTATCCGAAAATACTAAAAATATTATAAAGTGCAGCCGGATAGATCCAATCTATTCTTGAAATAGACAACTCACACACTCCTTTCCAAAAAAATCAAAACACCAACCACTACAGTTAGATTTATTAGATTTGTTGCTAAAATATCGGTATTAAGCCCGAAACTGCCAGCGGATGGCCAGTGAGCTAAAAAACGAAAGAATGGGTTACATTTTCATATGCTCTCCTCTTATAGATAGGACGAACAAAGAACAAAGTTTTTCGATCACTTACTTCGCTCGCCCTTTTTTGATCGGTTTTTTTAATGCAAATAGATTCAATCTAGTAATTTCTTTTAGATTAAGTCTTACGTCTTGTTTGACCGGTGAAAGACTTCCTTTGTTGAAATGTTCTGTTCCAAAAATTCCTAAAATAAAAGGAAAAAACTTTCCACTTTCCTAAACTTTCCTAAACTAAGGACGGGAAATAAGAAGGTGAGCATATCTTCTAAATTAATAATACTCAACTCAGCCCTTCCTAGAATGGGGTATTATCTGTCCCGATAAATAGATAATTCCAGGAGTAATAAATAGGAGTAAATTAAATAAAGTATTGATATAATTGGAATTGCGGAAGCAAATACCAATTTACTAAAAAAAGAAAAAAGTATCTAATCGAAATCGAAAGAATTTTTTTTTAAGATTAAACAAAAGGGTTCGCAAATAAAAGCGCTAGTGCCACAACTAGTCCATAAATTGTTAAAGCTTCCATAAAAGCTAGACTAAGCAATAAAGTACCTCGTATTTTACCTTCTGCTTCTGGCTGTCTCGCAATACCTTCTACAGCTTGTCCTGCAGCAGTACCTTGACCAACTCCAGGTCCAATAGAAGCAAGCCCTACGGCCAATCCAGCAGCAATAACAGAAGCAGCAGCAATTAGTGGATTCATGGTGAGTAGTTCCTCGTGTCAAAAAAAAGAAATGGTTAAGGATACAATCAACCAATAAATTCTTACTTCTAAGCTCTATTGGGGAGAAGTAAAGTAACTAAAAGTACAAATTGAAATCAAATTGAAATGATAATGTGAATTGTCCGAACTACATAGAAGGGAATTCCATATCCATATATCGGATTAGATAATGAATCTAACCTAGGAATATATAATATCCTATATATACATTTGTTTCTTCTATTTTGTTTGCATATTTTCTCATTTTCTATTGAATCGGATTCTAAAATCATTGCTTAAAGTGGAAACCCGCATAAAAGAGGACTCCACTTATGGACATTAAGGATATTATAGTATAGATCTAGCCTGACTCCACCCTCCTTAATGCATATATACTTTGAAAATTCCATAATATAGTCTATTCTATTCTCTCTCCTACAACTCTAGGCTATATATTCATACGCATTTCTAACTATTTTTTTGCAACCAAGCAGATTATCCGGAACCATGCATGAATTGAGCTAAGCTGCAAAAAAAAATACTATTTCCAAAAATAGTCAATTCAATGATGACCCTCCATGGATTCACCTATATAGGCTGCGGCTAATGTTGCAAAAATAAGAGCTTGAATACCGCTTGTAAATAATCCAAGAAACATGACCGGTATAGGGATTACTAAGGGGACTAAAGAAACAAGAACAACAACGACTAATTCATCCGCCAATATATTCCCGAAAAGTCGAAAGCTAAGTGATAATGGTTTTGTGAAATCTTCTAGGATGTTAATTGGTAAAAGGATTGGAGTTGGTTTAATATATTTCTCGAAATAGCTCAATCCTTTTTTGCTAAGACCAGCATAAAAATATGCCGCTGACGTGAGTAAAGCTAAAGCAACAGTAGTATTTATATCATTCGTGGGCGCTGCTAATTCCCCATGGGGTAACTCTATAATTTTCCAAGGTAAAAGAGCACCCGACCAATTCGAAACAAAATAAAAGGAACATAGTTCCAATAAAGGGAACCAGGGACCATATTCTTCTCCAATCTGAGTTTTGCTCAAGTCTCGAATAAACTCAAGGACATATTCAAAAAATTCTGACCGTCGGTCGGGATGGTTTAATGGATTCGAACAGCTATGACAACTGAACCTAGCAAGATAGTAATTACGACCCAAGAAGTGATGAGTACTTGGGCATGAATTTGAAACCTCCTATTTGCCAATAGAAGTGTTGGCCTACTTCTACACCCGATATATCGTATAACCCCTTGAGTGTTTTAATGGAACAAGGTATAATATTCATATTGTCCTCTGATAAAAATTGAACTTCAAAAAAGGAATTCTTTTGATTCAACCATCTCTTTCTCAACTCAGCAACTTGAAGTATTAATCTTATATTTAGGATACCAAGAAAGCACATCAGATCATAATATATATCAATACCCTCTAATATATATCAATATTCCCCTTCTTTTTTCTATGCAAAAAAAATTCTATGCAAAAAAAAAAGATATAGTAAAGTAAGTGATTCCATAAATTTACGCAGTTGCCCAAGAATTCACTATATATTCTTAATCAACGATTTCTTATATAGAGAGAACGGCCCTCACAAATTGAAAATACTAATTTGTTAAGAATCAATCGAATTGAAGTCATAGTGTCATCGTTGGCTGGAATCGATATATTCGCGAGATCCGGGTCACAATTTGTATCGACTAAAGAAATAGTAGGAATCCCCAAAATGGCACATTCCCGAAGAGCTATATACTCTTTTTGCTGATCAAGGACGATCACAATGTCTGGCAATCTCGTCATATATTTGATCCCGCCGAGATACCTTTGCAAGGTAGATAATTTTCTCTTCAAGATTGCCACATCTCTTTTTGGGAGATGGTGGAATTTTCCCATTTTTTCTTCTGCTCTTAAGTCTCTAAATTGAGAAAGTCTAGTTTTCGTAATCGACCAATTCGTTAACATACCACTGAACCACTTTTTATTAACATAATGACAACGAGCCCTTATTGCAGCTGATGCTACTAAATCTGTTGCTCTTTTTTGGTACCAACAATTAAGAAACTTTTCCCTGACTTGCTGCATCAAAACTAAATCACAAGCTTCTGATAAAAACGAGCCGTTCTAGCGAGATTTATAATATGAGTACCTTTACGCTTTGCCGAAATGTAAGGGCCATTTTAGGATTCCATTTCTTAATACCATGACCAAAATGAACTCCTGCTTCTATCATCTCTTTCAAATTAATGTTCCAATATCTTCTTGTCATTTTTCCACACTTCCTTTTTTTAATCCTACCATTCCATTACGGAATTTAGTTCTTTTGAAGATTAAGAAAGATCCGAAATAGCTTGAAATAAATAATAATTGTTCCGAGAGAACCTTGTACTAAGATAAGAGTTGGCCATTGATACATGGTATAAACATAACCACCTTAATGAATTAACTGACTTGTTTTACTTATTAAAATAAAAATCTTAAAAATCTAAAATTTGACCTGTTAGTGTTCTAAGTTCAAAAGTCTAGTAAAGTAAAAAATATTTTTTATGTATCCTTAAATGATATAGGGTTAAATGTTAAATGGGGGTTCTTATGTCTCATAAAAATTGTTTGTTACGTCAGAATCTGAAGAAACTAATTCTGTATGGAGAAACAAAAAATCTCTCATTTCCGACGCGAATAGATTTTTTTTTTTTATTTCGAAATAAAGGTTCTTGTCTTGTGGGGAACGATGCACAAATTTTTGGAATCCGGTACCAACAGGTATAATCCCCCCCAGAACTACGTTTTCTTTCAAGCCTTTCAACCAATCAATGCGACCTCGTAGGGCAGCTTTTGCTAAAACTCGAGCAGTTTCTTGAAAACTTGCTTCAGATATGAAACTTTGGGTATTCAGGGAAGCCCTTGTTATTCCCAATAAGATTGCCCGATAATAGATCGATTCATCCAAAGCTCGCCCTGCTCGTTCCGCTCGCAATAGTCCGATTAATTCCCCAGGCGAAAAAACATTAGACATTCCATCTTCGGAAACCCGCACTTTTGATGTTACTTGGCGTATAATAATCTCTATATGTCTATTATGGATCTGTACCCCTTGGGATCGATAAACCTTTTGGATTTTATTAACCAAAGAGATACGACTTTGGGCTATGGTTAGCTCAGCTCAATCAAGAATCCCCAAGGGACCCCAAGAATTCTTGGTATACGCTCATTCCAATCCTCAATTCTCCTTTCGAGATTTGGGGATAATGAATCAATTGAACGCGCTTCAAAGATTTGTTCCACTTTTGGAAGACCTTGCGTTATGTCACTAGATCTCGATTTTTCATATATAAACGTAACTAACCTATCTCCCTTGTAAAGGATTTCTCCATAATGACCATTAACAGTTGCTCCTGTAGTGGCCAAATAAGGTTTAGCTGCTCTTATAACAAAGGAATTCATATTTACAATGAAAATTTGACCGGATTTTTTTATGTGCGATTTAAATAGACATACATTTTCACAAATAAATTGTCCAAGGTGAATTATTGCCAATGTCTCTTCCCAAGAATCATGATGGACAAAGTGACAATTCAAAAGGAATGGATCCAACATTATGTTACTATCGAAATTAGAAATCCTTTTATTTTCATCTATTAAAGAGTATTTAAGTTCTTGAAGTACTTGGAAGGTTTGTTTTAAATTGTCAACGAACAAATATTTTTTTAACAGGATTTTATTATGCGTTAGTAAATAGTAAGATGAAGAAAAATGCGATATACTAGCTACAATAGCGCCTAAGGGCCCAAAAATTTCTCGAATAGGAATTCTAGGATTCCATTCTTTTATCGCATTGGGATGTTTTGAATTCTTGAATAAACCAATTCGAGAACAGTTGGATGCCGACAAAATCATCAAAGAGTGGTATTCTTTATTTCGATTCAACAAAGTGCCAATAGCTTCTGGATGTTGGCTAAGTGATTCAATCTTCGCCTTGGAATAAAAAGAATTGATATTGGCGCGATCTAACCTATTATGGGGAATCGGTCCTGCACTTGTCCTATCATACCTTTTTCGTGTATACGAAATAGTGGACTTGACTAACTCAATTCTTAGGAAATCGCGAATAAGATCATTTGCTCTTACCTCAACAAGGGAAGCACCAGCCTTTTCTTTTTCTTCTTGTTCCCAATTCACTACTAAGCAAGTTCTAACAAATTGACTATTTGTGTGATAAATTCTTTGAGTTAACTTGCTATTTTCATGAGAAATAAAATTGACAAGTCGAATTTGGAGATTATTTTCTTCTTGCAAGAGATCCTGCGGGAAAAGTGTTGCTAAATTTCTTCCTTCGTCCATTTCATATGCCACTGTAGGGCGAACGGAAACAAAATACTTTTCCTTGCTCTTGAGAATTTTTTTCCGTTGAACATAGACCCAATTTTTCCTTTTTTTTGATTCCTTAGAATCTTTTTTTTGTCTTTCTGGCGGTATCAAACAGCCACCTAATATCTTATCCGCCTCTTCAGGAAAATGAATATCTCCGGAAAATATTTTGAGTTCCGTATGGCTTTTTTTTCTCTTCACTCGGACCAGTCCGCCTAGTCGACTTCTTGTATTTTTTGTGAGTTGTGTATCCACTCCAATAATACTATTGTCAAGTATCTTTAGGGATGAAGATCTCGGCAAGATATGAAGTTCTTGAAGAATGAAAAAAAACCGATCTACTTCTTTTTGGTATTTTAGACTAAATTCTTTTGTTCCTCGATGCTCAATCAAACCCTCTTTTTTTAAGATGGAATCTTCCTCTGGGCTCTCGTATTCATCCTCTGAATCTTCTTCTGAGTCTTCCTCTAAAGTACCATATTTTCCTCTGCGCTTTCCCAGGGCTGCCATATTCGTCTTCTGAGTCTTCCTCTATAGTTCCATATTCGTCCTCTTGGGTCCTATATTTGCTCTCTGGGCTCCCATATTCCTCTTCTGAGTCTTTCTCTAAAGTCCTATATTCGTTCTCTGGGTTCCCATATTCGTTTTCTGGGCTCCCATATTCGTCTTCTAGGGTTTCATATTCGTATTCGTCTTCTAGGATTCCATATTTAGATTCTTCTAGGGTTTCATATTCATATTCGTCCTCTCGGGTCCTGTATTCGTCTTCTAGGGTCTCATATTCCTCTTCTGAGTCTTCCGCTCGAGTCCTATATTCTTCTTCTAGGGTCCTATATCTAAATTTAACAATTCCTGAACCCTTTTTATCTTTTCTGTATCGGGGATCGTCAAAATAAGCAAAAATAGTATTTCTACGTAAAACACCCATAAGGGGGATTTCAATCGAAATCCCAAAACAGGATATAAGTTCTTTCTCTTGTTCTTGATGATATTGTAATGGAATGACGAACCTATTTCTTCGCTTTTTCGCCAACAAATCTGAATTATCTTGAAAAATAGAAGGATAGATAAAATTCCAATGGCCATTGGACATGATTCGATCCGACGTTGAATAATCAAGAATTTCCCTATCTTTTTTACCATAAGTATTCATTTGATCTTGATCCTTGTGGAGTGAAAAAGACGCTATACTGGATCTGCACATACTTACTGACAATATCCATAAATGGCTTGTTTTTGGTAATCGGCGAAGATTACCATATTGATATTCGGGCGCATGGTAAACATCAGTACTCCAGTGCATTTCGCCGTCTGATTCAGAATAAATATGCTTTTGTACCCTTTCTTTAAAATGTAAAGTGGACGTTCCGGCACGAATCTCCGCAATTACTTGTTCGGATTTTACATATTGATCATTTTGCACTAGAATCAAGCTTTTTGAGGGAATATTCACACTATATAGAATATCTTGACTCTGAATAGTTACATGCAAGTCTATATAACATAGAAAAGCAGGCTGCCCATGACGGGTACGTGTGGGGTGAACCAAATTCTCATTGAATTTTATTTTTCCATTCGAAGGGGATCGTACAAGGTCGGCAGTACCCCCTGTGAATACTCCGCCAGTATGAAAAGTTCTTAATGTTAGTTGAGTCCCTGGCTCCCCAATTGATTGACCTGCAATAATACCTACGGCTTCTCCCAATTCGACCAGATCACTATGAGTAGGACTCCGGCCATAGCATAATTGACAGATCCAAGAAGTGCTTCGGCAAGTAAAGGGGGTTCTAATATATATTGGTTGTGCTCGAAATGGTTGTGCTCGAAAGGCAGTTATGAATCGATTGACTAATCCAATTCCAATATCTTGATTTCGCGCGGCAATGCATCGTGAACCGATATATATATCGTCTGCTAATACACGACCAATTAGTGTTTGGACAAAAAGTTTTTCCGTCATCCCATTTTGAGGACTTACAGAAATACCTCGGATAGTACCACAATCTCTTCTACGCACAATAATATGTTGAACTACTTCAACAAGTCTACGTGTAAGATATCCAGCATCTGCTGTTCGCACAGCAGTATCTACAACCCCTTTGCGGGCTCCATAGCAGGAAATTATATATTCTGTCAAAGAAAGTCCCTCGCGTAAATTGCTTTGAATAGGTAAATCAATCATTTGTCCTTGAGGGTCCGACATTAATCCTCTCATACCTACTAATTGGTGTACTTGAGATGCATTTCCTCTGGCTCCTGAAAAAGACATTAGATAGACTGGATTAGAAGGATCCGTTATCCGAAAATTTGAATTCATTTCTTGTTTCAAATATTCACTTGTCGCATACCATATCTCAACAGATTGGCGTAATTTTTCTACCGCGTGTACAGCCCCATAATAATAGTGTTTCTCCAAAAGAAAACTCTGTTGTTCCGCGTCTTGGACTAACCATCCCTTAGAGGGTATTGTTAAAAGATCCTCGATTCCTAACGAAATCGATGTAGTAGTGGCTTGATGGAAGCCCAGAGTCTTTAGTTGATCCAGTATATGGGATGTATATCCCATTCCAAAATGATCTATTAATCAGGGTCTAGAATAGAGTAATAAAGTTGAATAAAGGGGCAATCTAAATATTGCTAATATATTAGGACCATCTTATTAATGTTCTAATGAGTTATCTTGGAATTTAGAATCAAATAAAAACCCTATATTATGCTCAAGGAAAGTAGATATAGATAGAGAGCTTATGCCTTCAAAAAAATACACTAAGAAAATACACTAGTTTCTTAAATTAAAAATAAAAGATTTTTTCTTACGTCGAGAAATATTTGTTTTCAAGATAAACAATGTCCGTTAGGCACCTAATCTTTATGTCATAATAGACCCGAACACTTGCCTCGGATTGACTTTATATAATTGCTCAGTGAATAACTAAAAAAAAATGGAAGGATGTTAGATAGTAAAGAAAAAGAACTAATCACAATATCTATCTTAAAATCTATCTTTCAAAATCTATCTTTCAAAATATATATATATCTCAAAGATTCACTAAAAGACAGTTGGCGGGTCTCTTTGTATGTCTTGTCCGGAAAGGAGGACTTAATGATTATTCGTTCCTTGGAACCAAGTAAAAAATTGTTGTGGATAGGGATCCTGTAAAAACATCTTTTGAGAATGGGCCAGACCGGCCATTTCTCAAGAACACTAGCTAAGGGCCCTGATACTACCACTTGGATCTGGAACCTACATGCTGATGCTCACGATTTCGATAGTCATACTGGTGATTTGGAGATTTCTCGAAAAAGTCTTTAGTGCTCATTTCGGGCAACTTTCCATTATCTTTCTTTGGTTGAGTGGCATGTACTTTCTGGCGCCGTTTTTCAATTATGAAGCATGGCTAAGTGATCCTACTCACATTGGACCCAGTGCTCAGGTAGTTTGGCCTATAGTAGGGCAAGAAATATTGAATGGTGATGTGGGCGGGGTTTCGAGGAATCCAAATAACCTCTGGTTTTTCAGCTTTGGCGAGCATCTGGAATAACTAATGAATTACAACTCTATTGTACTGCAATTGGTGCATTGATTTTTGCAGCGTTAATGCTTTTTGCTGGTTGGTTCCATTATCCAAAGCCGCTCCCAAATTGGCCTGGTTCCAAGATGTAGAATCCATGTTGAATCACCACTTAGCGGGATTATTAGGACTTGGGTCTCTTTCTTGGGCGGGCACAAATTCATGTATCTTTACCAATTAACCAATTTCTTGACGCTGGGGTGGATCCTAAAGATACCACTTCCTCATGAATTTATCTTGAATCAGGACCTTTGGCTCAACTTTATCCTAGTTTTGCCGAAGCAACCCCTTTTCACTTTAAATTGGTCCAAATACGCAAATTTCTGACTTTTCGCGGAGGACTAGATCAGTAAGTGGTCTCTGGCTGACCGATATTGCACCATCATTTAGCTATTGCTATTCTTTTCCTAATCGCAGGTCATATGTATAGGACCAATTGGGGTTATGATGGACTTAAAGATATTTTGGGAGGCTCACAGGGCCCATTTACAGGACAAGGCCATAAGGGTCTTTATGAAATCTTAACAACGTCATGGCATGCTCAATTATCTCTTAACCTAGCTATGCTAGGCTCTATCATTATTGTAGCTCATCATATGTATTCTATGCCTCCCTATCCATACCTAGCTACATTATAATTTTAACTTTCCTTGTTCACACACCACATGTGGATTGGCGGATTTCTAATAGTCGGTGCTGCTGCGCGCAATTTTTATAGTGAGACTATGATCCAACTACTCGATACAACGATCTATTAGATCGCGTCCTTAGACACCGCGATGCAATCATCCCACCTTAACTTTGGGTATGTATATTTCTAGGTTTTCACAGTTTGGCTTGTACATTCATAATGATACCATGAGTGCTTTAGGCCGTCCACAAGATATGTTTTCGGATACTGCCATACAATTACAACCTATCTTTTGCTCAATGGAACAAATATCATGCTACTGCGCCTGTAACAGCTCCTGGTGCAACAACAAGTACTAACAACGTGGGGAGGCGGCAGTTAGTAGCAGTAGTGCAAAAGTGGCTTTTTACCTATTCCATTAGAAGACCAGATTTTTAGTCCATCACATTCATGCATTTACCATACATGTGACTGTATTAATACTTTTGAAGGTGTTTTATTTGCTCAGGTTCCCGTTTGATACCCGATAAAGCAAATCTAGGTTTTCCTTTCCTTGCGATGGGCCTGGCCGGGGGAATGTCAAGTATCCGCCTGGGATCATGTTTTTCTTAGGTTTATTCTGGATGTACAATGCAATTTCGGTAGTCATTTTCCATTTCAGTTGGAAAACGGTCGGATGTTTGGGAAATTTTATAAGTGATCGAGGGTGGTAACTCATATTACAGGAAACTTTGCACAGGTTCCATTGATTAATGGGTGGCTTCGAGTTTCTTGTGGGCACAGGCATCGCAAGTCATTCAGTCTTATGGTTCTTCATTATCTGCATATGGTCTTTTTCTTAGGTGCTCATTTGTCTGGGCCTTCAGTTTAATGTTTTTATTCAGCGGCCGTGGTTATGGCAAGAACTCATTGAATCTATCGTTTGGGCTCTGCTAACATTAAAGTTGCTCCTGCTACTCAGCCTAGAGCCTTGAGCATTATACAAGGACGCTGTGGGGTAACCCATTACCTTCTGGGTGGAATTGCCCACATGGGCATTCTTCTTAGCGAGTGTGCAGTAGGATAGTGGCTAGGAGGATTTGAAAGGCATTATGGAATTAAGATTTCCCAGGTTTAGCCAAAGCTTAGCTCAGGACCCCACTACTCGTCGTATTTGGTTTGGTATTGCTACACATGATTTCGAAAGTCATGATGATGTTACTGAAGAACGTCTTTATCAGAACATTTTGCTTCTCACTTTGGGCAATTAGCAATAATCTTTCTATGGACGTCCGGAAATCTGTTTCATGTAGCTTGGCAGGAAATTTTGAATCATGGATACAGGATCCTTTACGTAAGACCTATTGCTCATACGATTTGGGATCCTCATTTTGGTCAACCCGCTGTGGAAGCCTTTACTCGAGGAGGTGCTGCTGGTCCAGTGAATATTGCTTATTCTGGGTTTATCGGTGGTGGTATACAATGGGATTACACCATGAGGATCTTTATACTGGAGCTCTTTTCTATTATTTCTTTCTACGCTGTCATAATAGCGGGTTGGTTACATCTACAACCCAAATGGAAACCAAGCCTTTCGTGGTTCAAAAACGGAATCTCGTCTCAATCATCATTTGTCAGGACTTTTCGGGGTAAGTTCTTTGGCTTGGACAGGACATTTTAGTTCATGTTGCTATTCCCGCATCCAGGGGTACGTTCGATGGAATAATTTCTTAGATGTATTACCCTATCCCCAGGGGTTGGGACCTTTTGACGGGTCAATGGAATCTTTATGCCCAAAACCCTGATTCAGTAATCATTTATTTGGTACCGCTCAAGGCAGGAACTGCCATTCTAACTCTTCTTGGGGATTCCATCCACAAACACAAGTTTGTGGCTGACCGATATGGCTCACCATCATTTAGCTATTGCATTTATTTTCTCATTGCCGGTCACATGTATCGAACTAACTTCGGAATTGGGCACAGTATTAAAGATCTTTTAGAAGCGCATACTCCTCGGGGGGTCGATTAGGGCGTGGGCATAAGGGCCTTTATACACAATCAACAATTCGTTCATTTTCAGTTAGGTCTTGCTCTAGCTTCTGGGGTTATTACTTCCTTAGTAGCTCAACATGTTACTCTTTACCTCCTTATGCATTCAGCACCAGACTTTACTACTCAAGCTGCTTTATACTCATCACCAATATATTGCAGGGTTCATCATGACAGGGCTTTTGCTCATGGAGCTATTTGCCCTCTTCCACCTATAGGTAATTTCAGAAGTTTCTTTTGAAGTGGAAACCTCAAGGCCAAATATGGCCCGTAATAATCCAGCTTCCGCGATATAAGATGATTCGCTCGCTATCTGAGGCGTTAATTTACCTACTAAAATATCACCAGTTTCTGCAGGATCCCAACCTAACAACTCCATTTCTGTCCAAATTGCGGAGTAAATGTTCTTCTAGATGTGGTATTTCTTTAGTGATTTTTCAGCGGAGCCCTGGCATTCGTATCCGTCTGAATTTCATATTTCCGGATGTGAAAAGAGGTATAAATATCTTCATATACCAAACGTTCGCTAATTAGTACTGCGTCTTCAAAATTGTAACCTTCCCATGGCATATAAGCTACTAATACGTTTTTCCTAAAGCAAGTTCGCTCCCAACTGTAGCAGCTCCTTCTGCTAAAATTTGTCCTTTTAATGGATTTACCCGTGGAACCCGAGGTTTTGGTGCATACAAGTATTTTTGTTAGAGCGACGGTGGTTAACTAAAGGAATACTTATAGTCTTCCACTACTTGATAAAAGTATCTTATGACTATCAGTAGAAATGATCTTTCCCTCGCGTTCGGCTATAATGAAACCCTCGAATCTAGAGCTGTTTGGCGTTCCAATCCAGTTCAACAATGCATTTCTCGGACCGAGAAAGCGGAACTGCTAGCGCTGCATATTAGAACTCATTAAAGCCCGATTCGCATCATTGTGCTCAATAAAAGGAATGAGAGAACCCCAATAGAAAAATATTGGAAAGGAAAATACTTCTAACATGAATCTGTTCCCATGCAATAGTCAAGAATTCTTGACGGTATCTATGGAACAACCTGTTCTTCCTGAATACCTTGATTCAAGGACAAAGAATTTCCTGCTGCTATCATATAATATTCATCTCTA
The DNA here is from genome assembly GCA_021437245.1 of Aegilops speltoides. Classification (NCBI taxonomy): domain Eukaryota; kingdom Viridiplantae; phylum Streptophyta; class Magnoliopsida; order Poales; family Poaceae; genus Aegilops; species Aegilops speltoides. The sequence goes on from JAHHZJ010010296.1 coordinate 22,793, forward strand.
TTTGGTGATAGATAAACCACCTGTCTCTCTTTTTTTCTTTTGCTTTCTCAGCAGATATTTCATAAAACGGACTCTCTATGGATCCCCACAAGTGATCAATTCTCGCATGAATTGCTAAGGATCCAGTAAGTCCAACATTGATTCCTTCAGACGTGTCAATTGGACAAATACGCCCATAGTGACTCGGATGAATATCTCGCTCGAAAACTTGCGGTTCTCCCCGTCAACCCTCAGGACCTAAACAACTCACTTTTCGCCCATGAACAGTTTGTGTCAATGGATTCGTTTGATCAAAAACTTGAGATAACGGGTATGTGCCAAAAGGTCTCATAAGTAGTTATTAATAAAATTGAAGTTGAAGTTGGAGTTACCAAAGTTTGGGAGTCGGTTTCGATTGACGTATGAATACTCTACGAATAGTTTTTGAACTGCATGTTGTAAACGACCAAGAGCCAATCCGAATTGATCTTGTAACAGATCCGCAACCGAACGAATACGTTTATTTTCAAGTGATTCATCGTCATCATCAAGTATACCGTTCAAATTTCATTCAATCAAATGATCCATGTGAGCAATACATCTCGTGGTAACAAGAATGTATTGTTCTGAGGATATATCAGATTAAGTCTCCGATTCATATTTCGTCGACCAATCCTTCCCTAATTCACATTTTTGTTGAAAAATTTCTTTTGTAATTCCTCGCATAAGGACTCCAAATACCAGGTCCCCACCTACACAAGCAAATTGTTGATAAACTCCAAAATAGCTTTTCTTTTGACTCAATCCTCTTCTTCTCCTTAGCATTCAGGAAAGACAAGAAAATTTCAGGGTAGGAAACATTATCTAAATTTCTCTTAGATTCGAACCCATAGCTGATGATAGAACTAGAATAGATATCTTTTGTTTTCTACTCACAGCCCATATCCTTTCTTTTTATCAATTACTAATTCCGATCTCCTCCCAATCTGATATTATAGTCCCAGTGTAGATGAAATTCCTTTGTGATCTAATTCCGAGCATTAGTAAATACCAGGACTTAGCAATATTTGATTGATCACAATTCGGTATATTCATTTATAATAAGGTTCCTAAGGAATTCATTATAGGAATGTTTCCGATAGAAATGGTTTGCTTTTGCACATCAGAAACCAAAAATTAATCTCGCAGATACATATAATTCGGAAGAATGGGTGGTGATTCATACAGCATCTCTTTTTTTATCGAGGTTCTAGCAATTGATATCCTTTTCGCAAATAATTGAAATGCAATTTCGTGATCTGGATCTTTAATTGTGGAAACTTGTCAGTTCTTCTGCCAGGCTTGATTAATGAACCTACAAAATCCCTCAATTGGATCTGACTAAATCCGAATTATTGTGGACATTCCCTCGTTTCCATTCCGGAGCATCTTAATCTTAAGTTTCCTGTTTATCAAAGAAAATTCCATTATCAGCTCACTCTTCATCAATCCCTATGGATCGATCCCAGCAATCATGGAATCTATATTCTGTTTACTGAATCACATGAAATTCTAAGGAACTCCACATACGTATTTCATATATGTATTTCCTACATGAATAGAGACCATTTCGACGAAAGTTCAGTTTGCCAGGGTACAAATGAAATGAAAATGAATTGATAAAACATTCCTACAAAAAAAATTCTGCCACTTATACTTTATGTTATGATATTCTAATCAGATTGGATGGCAAAGATTTCTCATTTTATCTCCTTTCTATGAATGTAATAAAGCCGTAATATAATATACTAGAAAGTTTGACTTTACTTCGATTTAGAATAGCGTGCTTACTTTAATTTCTCAAAATAATTTGAGGGTTCTTTTTTATTTCGGATCGGAGTAGTATAATTGCTAGAAAATTCAGTATTTCATTGTGGAATTCTAAAATAAAGTAAGTCCCTTTTTTAAGTACATGCCAATCTAGTTATCCACCTCTCCCCATATCCATGCTTTTCTTTTATCGTAATTTCACTTGGGTAGGCCAAGATAGTCAGGTTATACTCTATATCAGAGCAAATTTCCTTTTTTTATTCAAGATATTTAATTTAATACTTTGAAAAATTAAAGCATGATTCCCCATAGAGATATGTACATAAAGGGGATCTTTGGATAATAATGCTGTTCGGACCTAAAGTTTACCTATACACGGATTAAGCATAAAGCCATAATATTTTATTATGCCATTGAAGGGGGGGGAGATAATACCGATTTAAGAGTAGTTCACTACTGCAATAAAAAAAAAAAGAGAATTCTAGTTAACGGTTCCAATTTGTTCTGAATTTTGCAGCCTGTGAATAGAAATCCAATTTTCTTCTTTTCATCTCAATAGAAAGAAATGGGAAGTTTTATTGTGTTAACAATGTATGTTTTAAGATAGAATCTATCGAGGAGAATAATAGAAACTGGATCAAAAAAAGCAGGAATAGATTTTTTGAAAAAGATTGGAAAAAAGTAAGTAGAATTATATTCAAAATAAAAGAAAGGGGCTTTTCGTAAGAAAACGTGGATGAATACTTGCTGTTTTCTAGATTTTTGATCGGATTTTTTGGCGGCATGGCCAAGCGGTAAGGCAGGGGACTGCAAATCCTTTATCCCCAGTTCAAATCTGGGTGCCGCCTGATCAATAAAATACTTAGGTTTTTTTTATAGTGCTGATCGAATTCGATAAATTTTACTTCGCATAAGTTCGGGCAAAGAGTAACTGGGCCTGCCGATACTGGGTTTAGAAACCATACCATAGTTCTATCCTCAAACTAGGGTTAGGATTTGTTTTGACAGTAGTGGCCAAAATGGTTATCAATAGGGTGAGGTAGTGTTTCCTTATTCTTTTATTATATGAATTCCTTATTCTTTTATTATATGAATTTGAATTGGTTCTTAATTGAGATTCGATTTGATAATTTTAAAATACGAGGATAAGATGTCAGAAATCTTGGTATCAAAGAAAGGTCCTAAGGGGCATTCTTTTTTTCAATCTAAGATTCAAGAAGGACTCCACGAAGAATATCAAGACTTACTAATTTCATTTTTTTATCT
>JAHHZJ010010297.1:0-16853 GCA_021437245.1 Aegilops speltoides
TAAAACTATGGAAAGGCCTATACAGAATAAATAATCAAGCACAGATGACACATACAAGCAGAGTTCAGTTTGGACACGTTACAAAACTAGACCATGCACATTAGAAAAAAAAAGTTGCAAAAAGGTTTCTGGATGGAAAAAACAACATGTAAATCTTCTTACCTACAAGAAAATATGTACTACAAAGCCTAGCCCCCATACACATAGCACACGTACATGCACAAGCAGAATTTGCCCAGTATGTTCCCATGCAAACGGCCATCCAATAAAGAAAAATAGTTACCGCTAAAAAGATAAAGAAAATTGTACTACAAAAAATAAAAAAAAACAGGCACCAAATACAACTAATCATGGTTGATATTTTTTGGGGGGGTTTTCGCAATAAAAATACTAGATATGTCTCTTCTTTGATATACACAAAGTCACAGAGACAACAACTAGATTTATATTTGAATTGCATATAATAAATAGTAACTAAAATATCAAATATATTTCTAATAAATAGAAAAATTCAGCTATAGGGCTTAAATATAAAATTTAGCCCACAAAGTTGAACATGAAATTAAATAAATAATTATCTAATTATTAAGTATAGTTCCGTTATATAAAATTGAACCATAGTTCTTAAATTAAGACGTACGTATGAACATGAAATTAAAAACTCAAATAAATTATAGTCCGAATACAGTCTAGAATAATATATGTTTGCGCAGAACAACAAGAACGAAGAAAAGAATCTATGAAAAATTTCGATAAGGACATAATTTAATACCTTTTTTAATGAATATACACCAACAGTCACTTGGACTGCAACATAAATAGTTAGGGTGAGAGGACATTGTCACAAGCATCTAGAAGCATGCATAGAAGATGGACGTACATGATACTGTGCTATCTAGAATCGTAATTGCAAGATAGATAGTGGTGAGACAGATAGCAGAAGAGGACATGAAATTTAGGCATTTAATTACTCATGAAATGGAGACATTTTGTACGACACAAACTTTAGTGCCATTAGTCATCTGCGAACACACACCAGTGACTTTAACAACAATAAATATCAGTAGAGAAAACAATGCCAAATATATCTATTATTGATTGAATCATAGAGAATGTTATATTACAACACTCATGCATGTCAAATATGAAATAAATAGTTTCAATTTCCTTAAACACTTACATTCGAAATGAATGGCACCATCCGAGGTAAGAAGCTCTGGCGAGCCCAAGTGAGAGAATGTTTTAGAATTTTTCCGCATTCACTGACTACATCTGTTTATAGTGAGAAGTCGTGTAGATATTCACTCTATGATGAGAACACGTGGAAGAACATATATTGATAATTGGATATACGGCAATCTGCTAACAAGACATACAAACACTACATGGACGGTGTTGAGATATGGTTACAAATCTTGAATCTTCAGATTTTTCTTGGTGAGAATCCCCAAAATATATTAGGTGGAAAGATAAATGAAAATGGATGAAAAAAGGCCGAACACTGAAAACTATAGATTAGTACCAAAGCCTATCGCTTGGCATTGCTGGACATATATAGGCCCTGTCTCTTATAAGCTTTTGTTGTAGATAACCAAATTTTCAACAACAAATTCTTTTATATAAATACTCATGCAGGGGAAAGACCAAGGTAGAAAACACCTAACAAGATAGGAGGTCTAGCCGCGCAAATGCGCGGGTAACCCCGCTAGTTAACTTGCAAGACAGCATACTATGCCTAGCAAGAAGTGAATTATCTAGTGGGAGTCTCACAAGTCAATAATATTGCTGCAAGATCTATTCCATCACTAGGAAGAAAGTCAATACATGGTCTAATTTTTTCGTAGTTACGGTAAAAACTTAATAGAATCTGAGGTATCTAAGAAACATACTAATCTGTTGCTATCAATTTGAAAGCAATGAAGGGATCTTGATTTCCATAGATCATGGCGATACTGAACAAGCGCATCACGGCTGCTCCCCTTCACCACCTCCACGAGCTTCACGTTTTCTAGCTGATCGAATCAACACAAAATCAGAAGGAGAACCCCAATCAGCACCCAGCGAGATCTCCGCACCCCATAACCGCTCAAGGCAGGAGAACAAGGAAAGCCTGGCACCGACCGGCGGCGCGGCGGGAAATGCGGAAGATGTGGTCCCTGCGGCGCTTGGCGGTGGGGGAAATCGGCGTCGTCGCGGCAGCGTTGGCGTGGTAGTATCCGGCGACGGCGAGGCCCTGCGCTGAAGTGGTCCTCGGCGAGGTGGTGTGAGCTCGAGTGTGAGAGGCGGTGGGAGGTGGTGCGGCTGGTGGGGAAGGCTGGCGGCGGCGGCAAGGGCAGCGAGCGGGGCGGCAGGTCGCCGGCGACCGACGAAGCCATTGGCGGCCGCCATTTGGGTGTGGCAGCGCGTGCAGCGCGACTTCACGTCTGTGGCGTGGCGGCGTGGCGTCTTGTTGAAGGATGAATGGATGGCGGCGGCGTGCTTGTGCGTGGCGGCGGATGCATCTGGGGGCAGCGACGATGGAGTGGGATGGGATAAGGTTTGGGTGGTTGGGCTGCCCGAGGGTGGGGTTTTTTTTCTTTCTTTCTCTTTTTTTTGTTTACATAAATGGGATGGATGGATGGATGGATGGATGGATGCCATGTCATCAATCCATGACACAAACATTCAACCAATGAGAACAAAAATAACCCCACGGTTTTTTACCTAGGAAAAAATAACCCCATCTCTTTGCCATCGCGGCGGATGGCAAAGAATCTTGCCATCTGGCTGGCGGATGGCAAAAGAATGAGAACTAATGCGCCGTTACACTTAGCGGCCCACGGATTTGCCAACCTCTTTGCCATCTGCTGGCGGATGGCAAATATTGCCATCCACTAGCGGATGGCAAAGAATGGTGATAACAACCATATTCTTTGCGTCTGTCGGTTCTTTGCCATCATTTTTTATAAGCGGATGGCAAAGCGTTCTTTTGCCATCGGTGGCGGATGGCAAAAGCTGGCTGATAGCAAATTCTGTTTCGAGTAGTGACACTTTCGCAATTTTGGCGATTCGGCCCGTTTCATGGACTATTACTCATTGTTTTGGGGTCCGGTGATTTCCACGATTAACGAACCACAGGTGCGTTTACGTGTCGGTCATCAACTTTTCGCGATTTTGGCGATTCGGCCCGTTTCATGGACTATTACTCTTTGTTTTGGGGTCCCGGTGATTTCCACGATTAACGAGCCCAGGGTGCGTTTACGTGTCGGTCATCAACACTTTCGCGATTTTGGAAGATTCGGCCCGTTTCATGGACTATTACTCTTTGTTTGGGGTCCCGGTGATTTCCACGATTTACAAACCACAGGGTGCGTTACGTGTCGGTCATCAACTTTTCGCGATTTTGGCGATTCTGGCCGTTTCATGGACTATTACTCATTGTTTTGGGGTCCCGGTGATTTCCACGATTAACGAACCACAGGGTGCGTTTACGTGTCGGTCATCAACACTTTCGCGATTTTGGCGATTCGGCCCGTTCATGGACTATTACTCTTTGTTTTGGGGTCCGGGTGATTTCCATGATTAATGAACCACAGGGTGCATTTACGTCTCGATCGTCAACTTTTCGCAATTTTGGCTGATTCGGCCCGTTTCATGGACTATTACTCATTGTTTGGGGTCGGGTGATTTCCATGATTAACGAACCACAGGTGCGTTTACGTGTTGGTCATCAACACTTTCGCGATTTTGGCGATTCGGCCCGTTTCATGGACTATTGCTCACTATTTTGGGGTCCTAGGTGATTTCCATGATTAACGAGCCACAGGTGTGGTTACGTGTCGTTCATCGGCTTTTCGCGATTTTGGAAGATTCGGCCCGTTTCATGGACTATTACTCACTTTTGGGGTCCCGGTGATTTCCCGACTTACAAACCACAGGGTGCATTCATGTGTCGGTCATCAACACTTTCGCGATTTTGGCGATTCGGCCCGTTCATGGACTATTACTCATTGTTTTGGGGTCCCGGTGATTTCCACGATTAACGAACCACAGGGTGCGTTTACTTGTCGGTCGTCAACTTTTCGCGATTTTGGCCGATTACGGCCCGTTGATGGACTATTACTCTTTGTTTTGGGGTCCCGGTGATTTCCACGATTAACGAACTGCGGTGCGTTTACGTGTCGGTCATCAACTTTTCGCAATTTGGCGATTTTGGCTCGTTTCATGGACTATTACTCACTGATTGGGGTCCCGGTGATTTCCACGATTAACGAACCTAGGGTGCGTTTACGTGTCGGTCATCAACACTTTCGCAATTTTGGCCAATTCGGCCCGTTTCATGGACTATTACTCACTTTGTTTTGGGGTCCTAGGTGATTTCCACGATTAACGAGCCACAGGTGTGGTTACGTGTCGGTCATCGGCACTTTCGCGATTTTGGCGATTCGGCCCATTTGTGGACTATTACTCTTTGTTTGGGGTCCCGGTGATTTCCATGATTTACAAACCACAGGGTGCGTTTACGTGTCGGTCATCAACACTTTCGCGATTTTGGCGATTCGGCCCGTTCATGGACTATTACTCACCGTTTGGGGTCCGGTGATTTCCATGATTGTTGAACCAAAGGTGCCCTTATGTGTCGGTCTTCAACTTTTCGCGATTTTGGCGATTCGGCCCGTTTCATGGACTATTACTCACTGTTTTGGGGTCCGGGTGATTTCCATGATTAACAAACCACAGGGTGCATTCGTCTCGGTCATCAACTTTTCGCAATTTTGGCTGATTCGGCCCGTTTCATGGACTATTACTCATTGTTTTGGGGTCCGGGTGATTTCCACGATTAACGAACCACAGGTGCGTTTACGTGTCGGTCATTAACACTTTCGCGATTTTGGCGATTCGGCCCGTTTCATGGACTATTACTCACTTGTTTTGGGGTCCTAGGTGATTTCCACGATTAACGAGCCACAGGTGTGCGATTACGTGTCGGTCGTGTCGGTCATTTTCGCGATTTTGGAAGATTCGGCCCGTTTCATGGACTATTACTCCTTTGTTTGGGGTCCCGGTGATTTCCACGACTTACAAACCACAGGGTGCGTTTACGTGTCGGTCATCAACTTTTCGCGATTTTGGCGATTCGGCCCGTTTCATGGACTATTACTCATTGTTTTGGGGTCCCGGTGATTTCCACGATTAACGAACCACAGGGTGCGTTTACGTGTCGATCATCAACTTTTCGCGATTTTGGCGATTCGGCCCGTTCATGGACTATTACTCCTTTGTTTTGGGGTCGGGTGATTTCCATGATTAATGAACCACAGGGTGCATTTACGTCTCGATCGTCAACTTTTCGCAATTTTGGCTGATTCGGCCCGTTTCATGGACTATTACTCATTGTTTGGGGTCCGGGTGATTTCCATGATTAACGAACCACAGGTGCGTTTACGTGTTGGTCATCAACACTTTCGCGATTTTGGCGATTCGGCCCGTTTCATGGACTATTGCTCACTATTTTGGGGTCCTAGGTGATTTCCATGATTAACGAGCCACAGGTGTGGTTACGTGTCGTTCATCGGCTTTTCGCGATTTTGGAAGATTCGGCCCGTTTCATGGACTATTACTCACTTTTTGGGGTCCCGGTGATTTCCCGACTTACAAACCACAGGGTGCATTCATGTGTCGGTCATCAACACTTTCGCGATTTTGGCGATTCGGCCCGTTCATGGACTATTACTCATTGTTTTGGGGTCCCGGTGATTTCCACGATTAACAAACCACAGGGTGCATTTACTTGTCGGTCGTCAACTTTTCGCGATTTTGGCGATTACGGCCCGTTGATGGACTATTACTCCTTTGTTTTGGGGTCCCGGTGATTTCCACGATTAACGAACCTGCGGTGCGTTTACGTGTCGGTCATCAACACTTTCGCAATTTGGCGATTTTGGCTCGTTTCATGGACTATTACTCACTGATTGGGGTCCCGGTGATTTCCACGATTAACGAACCCTAGGGTGCGTTTACGTGTCGGTCATCAACACTCGCAATTTTGGCCAATTCTGGCCCGTTTCATGGGCTATTACTCACTGTTTTGGGGTCCTAGAGTGATTTCCACGATTAACGAGCCCTGGGTGTGGTTACGTGTCGGTCATCAACTTTTCGCGATTTTGGCGATTCGGCCCATTTGTGGACTATTACTCCTTTGTTTGGGGTCCCGGTGATTTCCATGATTTACAAACCCTGGGGTGCGTTTACGTGTCGGTCATCAACACTCGCAGTTTTGGCCGATTCTGGCCCGTTTCATGGACTATTACTCACCGTTTCAGGGTCCTGAAGCAATTTCCATAGTTGTTGAAGCAAAGGTGCCCTTATGTATCGGTCTTCAACACTTTCGCGATTTTGGCGATTCGGCCCGTTTCATGGACTATTACTCACTGTTTTGGGGTCCGGGTGATTTCCATGATTAACAAACCACAGGGTGCATTTCGTCTCGGTCATCAACACTTTTCGCAATTTTGGCTGATTCGGCCCGTTTCATGGACTATTACTCATTGTTTGGGGTCCGGGTGATTTCCACGATTAACGAACCACAGGGTGCGTTTACGTGTCGGTCATCTAACTTTTCGCGATTTTGGCTAATTCGGCCCGTTTCATGGACTATTACTCCTTTGTTTTGGGGTCCCGGTGATTTCCACGATTAACGAGCCTGGGTGTGGTTACGTGTCGGTCATCAACACTTTTCGCGATTTTGGAAGATTCGGCCCGTTTCATGGACTATTACTCCTTTGTTTGGGGTCCCGGTGATTTCCACGACTTACAAACCACAGGGTGCGTTTACGTGTCGGTCATCAACACTCATTGTTTTGGGGTCCCGGTGATTTCCACGATTAACGAACCACAGGGTGCGTTTACGTGTCGGTCATCAACTTTTCGCGATTTTGGCGATTCGGCCCGTTCATGGACTATTACTCTTTGTTTTGGGGTCCGGGTGATTTCCATGATTAATGAACCACAGGGTGCATTTACGTCTCGGTCGTCAACACTCGCAATTTTGGCTGATTCTGGCCCGTTTCATGGACTATTACTCATTGTTTGGGGGTCCCGGGGTGATTTCCATGATTAACGAACCCTGGGTGCGTTTACGTGTTGGTCATCAACACTCGCAGTTTTGGCCAATACCGGCCCGTTTCATGGACTATTGCTCACTATTTGGGGGTCCTAGAGTGATTTCCATGATTAACGAGCCCTGGGTGTGGTTACGTGTCGTTCATCGGCTTTTCGCGATTTTGGAAGATTCGGCCCGTTTCATGGACTATTACTCACTTTTGGGGTCCCGGTGATTTCCCGACTTACAAACCACAGGGTGCATTCATGTGTCGGTCATCAACACTTTTCGCGATTTTGGCGATTCGGCCCGTTCATGGACTATTACTCATTGTTTTGGGGTCCGGTGATTTCCACGATTAACAAACCACAGGGTGCGTTTACTTGTCGGTCGTCAACTTTTCGCGATTTTGGCGATTACGGCCCGTTGATGGACTATTACTCCTTTGTTTTGGGGTCCCGGTGATTTCCACGATTAACGAACCTGCGGTGCGTTTACGTGTCGGTCATCAACACTTTTCGCAATTTGGCTGATTCTGGCCCGTTTCATGGACTATTACTCATTGTTTGGGGGTCCTGGAGTGATTTCCACGATTAATGAACCCTGGCTGCGTTTACCTGTCGGTCATCAACACTCGCAATTTTGGCCAATTCTGGCCCATTTCATGGACTATTACTCACTGTTTTGGGGTCCTAGAGTGATTTCCACGATTAACGAGCCCTGGGTGTGGTTACGTGTCGGTCATCAACTTTTCGCGATTTTGGCGATCTGGCCCATTTGTGGACTATTACTCCTTTGTTTGGGGTCCCGGTGATTTCCATGATTTACAAACCACAGGGTGCGTTTACGTGTCGGTCATCAACACTTTCGCGATTTTGGCGATTCGGCCCGTTCATGGACTATTACTCACCGTTTGGGGTCGGTGATTTCCATGATTGTTGAACCAAAGGTGCCCTTATGTGTCGGTCTTCAACACTTTCGCGATTTTGGCGATTCGGCCCGTTTCATGGACTATTACTCACTTGTTTTGGGGTCCGGGTGATTTCCATGATTAACAAACCACAGGGTGCATTCGTCTCGGTCATCAACACTTTCGCAATTTTGGCTGATTCGGCCCGTTTCATGGACTATTACTCATTGTTTGGGGTCCGGGTGATTTCCACGATTAACGAACCACAGGTGCGTTTACGTGTCGGTCATCAACTTTTCGCGATTTTGGCCGATTCCGGCCCGTTTCATGGACTATTACTCACTGTTTTGGGGTCCCGGTGATTTCCACGATTAACGAGCCACAGGTGTGGTTACGTGTCGGTCATCAACTTTTCGCGATTTTGGAAGATTCGGCCCGTTTCATGGACTATTACTCCTTTGTTTGGGGTCCCGGTGATTTCCACGATTTACAAACCACAGGTGGTGCGTTCATGTGTCGGTTTCATCAACACTCATTGTTTTGGGGTCCCGGTGATTTCCACGATTAACGAACCACAGGGTGCGTTTACGTGTCGGTCATCAACACTTTCGCGATTTTGGCGATTCGGCCCGTTCATGGACTATTACTCCTTTGTTTTGGGGTCCGGGTGATTTCCATGATTAATGAACCACAGGGTGCATTTACGTCTCGATCGTCAACTTTTCGCAATTTTGGCTGATTCGGCCCGTTTCATGGACTATTACTCATTGTTTGGGGTCCGGGTGATTTCCATGATTAACGAACCACAGGTGCGTTTACGTGTTGGTCATCAACACTTTCGCGATTTTGGCGATTCGGCCCGTTTCATGGACTATTGCTCACTATTTTGGGGTCCTAGGTGATTTCCATGATTAACGAGCCACAGGTGTGGTTACGTGTCGTTCATCGGCTTTTCGCGATTTTGGAAGATTCGGCCCGTTTCATGGACTATTACTCACTTTTGGGGTCCCGGTGATTTCCCGACTTACAAACCACAGGGTGCATTCATGTGTCGGTCATCAACACTTTCGCGATTTTGGCGATTCGGCCCGTTCATGGACTATTACTCATTGTTTTGGGGTCCCGGTGATTTCCACGATTAACGAACCACAGGGTGCATTTACTTGTCGGTCATCAACTTTTCGCGATTTGGCGATTACGGCCCGTTGATGGACTATTACTCACTTTGTTTTGGGGTCCCGGTGATTTCCACGATTAACGAACCTGCGGTGCGTTTACGTGTCGGTCATCAACTTTTCGCAATTTGGCGATTTTGGCTCGTTTCATGGACTATTACTCACTGATTGGGGTCCCGGTGATTTCCACGATTAACGAACCTAGGGTGCGTTTACGTGTCGATCATCAACTTTTCGCAATTTTGGCCAATTCGGCCCGTTTCATGGACTATTACTCACTGTTTTGGGGTCCTAGGTGATTTCCACGATTAACGAGCCACAGGTGTGGTTACGTGTCGGTCATCAACACTTTTCGCGATTTTGGCGATTCGGCCCATTTGTGGACTATTACTCCTTTGTTTGGGGTCCCGGTGATTTCCATGATTTACAAACCACAGGGTGCGTTTACGTGTCGGTCATCAACACTTTCGCGATTTTGGCGATTCGGCCCGTTCATGGACTATTACTCACCGTTTGGGGTCCGAAGTGATTTCCATGATTGTTGAACCAAAGGTGCCCTTATGTGTCGGTCTTCAACTTTTCGCGATTTTGGCGATTCGGCCCGTTTCATGGACTATTACTCACTGTTTTGGGGTCCGGGTGATTTCCATGATTAACAAACCACAGGGTGCATTCGTCTCGGTCATCAACAACTGATTTCGCAATTTTGGCTGATTCGGCCCGTTTCATGGACTATTACTCATTGTTTGGGGTCCGGAATGATTTCCACGATTAACGAACCACAGGTGCGTTTACGTGTCGGTCATCAACACTTTCGCGATTTTGGCGAATTCGGCCCGTTTCATGGACTATTACTCACTGTTTTGGGGTCCTAGGTGATTTCCACGATTAACGAGCCACAGGTGTGGTTACGTGTCGGTCATCAACTTTTCGCGATTTTGGAAGATTCGGCCCGTTTCATGGACTATTACTCCTTTGTTTGGGGTCCGGTGATTTCCACGACTTACAAACCACAGGGGTGCGTTTACGTGTCGTTCACTTTTGCGATTTGTCGGTCGTTTCAACACTCATTGTTTTGGGGTCCCGGTGATTTCCACGATTAACGAACCACAGGGTGCGTTTACTTGTCGATCATCAACACTTTCGCGATTTTGGCGATTCGGCCCGTTCATGGACTATTACTCTTTGTTTTGGGGTCGGGTGATTTCCATGATTAATGAACCACAGGGTGCATTTACGTCTCGATCGTCAACTTTTCGCAATTTTGGCTGATTCGGCCCGTTTCATGGACTATTACTCATTGTTTGGGGTCCGGGTGATTTCCATGATTAACGAACCACAGGTGCGTTTACGTGTTGGTCATCAACACTTTCGCGATTTTGGCGATTCGGCCCGTTTCATGGACTATTGCTCACTATTTTGGGGTCCTAGGTGATTTCCATGATTAACGAGCCACAGGTGTGGTTACGTGTCGTTCATCGGCTTTTCGCGATTTTGGAAGATTCGGCCCGTTTCATGGACTATTACTCACTTTTTGGGGTCCCGGTGATTTCCCGACTTACAAACCACAGGGTGCATTCATGTGTCGGTCATCAACACTTTCGCGATTTTGGCGATTCGGCCCGTTCATGGACTATTACTCATTGTTTTGGGGTCCCGGTGATTTCCACGATTAACGAACCACAGGGTGCGTTTACTTGTCGGTCATCAACTTTTCGCATTTTGGCCGATTACGGCCCGTTGATGGACTATTACTCACTTTGTTTTGGGGTCCCGGTGATTTCCACGATTAACGAACCTGCGGTGCGTTTACGTGTCGGTCATCAACACTTTCGCAATTTGGCGATTTTGGCTCGTTTCATGGACTATTACTCACTGATTGGGGTCCCGGTGATTTCCACGATTAACGAACCTAGGGTGCGTTTACGTGTCGATCATCAACTTTTCGCAATTTTGGCCAATTCTGGCCCGTTTCATGGACTATTACTCACTGTTTTGGGGTCCTAGAGTGATTTCCACGATTAACGAGCCCCTGGGTGTGGTTACGTGTCGGTCATAATGAACCACTTTTCGCGATTTTGGCGATTCGGCCCATTTGTGGACTATTACTCTTTGTTTGGGGTCCGGTGATTTCCATGATTTACAAACCACAGGGTGCGTTTACGTGTCGGTCATCAACTTTTCGCGATTTTGGCGATTCGGCCCGTTCATGGACTATTACTCACTGTTTTGGGGTCTGAAGTGATTTCCATGATTGTTGAACCAAAGGTGCCCTTACGTGTCGGTCTTCAACTTTTCGCGATTTTGGCGATTCGGCCCGTTTCATGGACTATTACTCCTTTGTTTTGGGGTCCCGGGTGATTTCCATGATTAACAAACCACAGGGTGCATTCGTCTCGGTCATCAACACTGCAATTTTGGCTGATTCGGCCCGTTTCATGGACTATTACTCATTGTTTGGGGTCCCGGTGATTTCCACGATTAACGAACCACAGGTGCGTTTACGTGTCGGTCATCAACACTTTCGCGATTTTGGCGATTCGGCCCGTTTCATGGACTATTACTCACTGTTTTGGGGTCCCGGTGATTTCCACGATTAACGAGCCACAGGTGACTATTTACGTGTCGGTCATCTAGGGTGCGTTTACGTTCGTCATCAATTTTGGAAGATTCGGCCCGTTTCATGGACTATTACTCCTTTTTTGGGGTCCCGGTGATTTCCACGATTTACAAACCAGGTGTGGTTACGTGTCGGTCATCAACTTTTCATGATTTTGGTGTCTGGCCCGTTTCATGGACTATTACTCATTGTTTTGGGGTCCCGGTGATTTCCACGATTAACGAACCACAGGGTGCGTTTACGTGTCGGTCATCAACTTTTCGCGATTTTGGCGATTCGGCCCGTTCATGGACTATTACTCCTTTGTTTTGGGGTCCGGGTGATTTCCATGATTAATGAACCACAGGGTGCATTTACGTCTCGGTCGTCAACACTCGCAATTTTGGCTGATTCTGGCCCGTTTCATGGACTATTACTCATTGTTTGGGGGTCCCGGAGTGATTTCCATGATTAACGAACCCTGGGTGCGTTTACGTGTTGGTCATCAACACTCGCAGTTTTGGCCAATTCTGGCCCGTTTCATGGACTATTGCTCACTATTTTGGGGTCCTAGAGTGATTTCCATGATTAACGAGCCCTGGGTGTGGTTACGTGTCGTTCATCAGCACTCGCAGTTTTGGAAGATTCTGGCCCGTTTCATGGACTATTACTCACTTTTGGGGTCCCGGTGATTTCCCGACTTACAAACCACAGGGTGCATTCATGTGTCGGTCATCAACTTTTCGCGATTTTGGCGATTCGGCCCGTTCATGGACTATTACTCATTGTTTTGGGGTCCCGGTGATTTCCACGATTAACAAACCACAGGGTGCATTTACTTGTCGGTCGTCAACTTTTCGCGATTTTGGCGATTACGGCCCGTTGATGGACTATTACTCCTTTGTTTTGGGGTCCCGGTGATTTCCACGATTAACGAACCTGCGGTGCGTTTACGTGTCGGTCATCAACTTTTCGCAATTTGGCGATTTTGGCTCGTTTCATGGACTATTACTCACTGTTTGGGGTCCCGGTGATTTCCACGATTAACGAACCTAGGGTGCGTTTACGTGTCGATCATCAACACTTTTCGCAATTTTGGCCAATTCGGCCCGTTTCATGGACTATTACTCACTGTTTTGGGGTCCTAGGTGATTTCCACGATTAACGAGCCACAGGTGTGGTTACGTGTCGGTCATCAACTTTTCGCGATTTTGGCGATTCGGCCCATTTGTGGACTATTACTCCTTTGTTTGGGGTCCCGGTGATTTCCATGATTTACAAACCACAGGGTGCGTTTACGTGTCGGTCATCAACACTTTCGCGATTTTGGCGATTCGGCCCGTTCATGGACTATTACTCACCGTTTGGGGTCTGAAGTGATTTCCATGATTGTTGAAGCAAAGGTGCCCTTATGTGTCGGTCTTCAACTTTTCGCGATTTTGGCGATTCGGCCCGTTTCATGGACTATTACTCACTGTTTTGGGGTCCGGGTGATTTCCATGATTAACAAACCACAGGGTGCATTCGTCTCGGTCATCAACAATCGCAATTTTGGCTGATTCGGCCCGTTTCATGGACTATTACTCATTGTTTGGGGTCCGGGTGATTTCCACGATTAACGAACCACAGGTGCGTTTACGTGTCGGTCGATCATCAACTTTTTCGCGATTTTGGCTAATTCGGCCCGTTTCATGGACTATTACTCACTTTGTTTTGGGGTCCTAGGTGATTTCCACGATTAACGAGCCACAGGTGTGGTTACGTGTCGGTCATCACTTTTCGCGATTTTGGAAGATTCGGCCCGTTTCATGGACTATTACTCTTTGTTTGGGGTCGGTCGACTTACAAACCGGTTTTGGGGTGCGTTCATTTGTGGTCATCATTACTCATTGTTTTGGGGTCGGTGATTTCCACGATTAACGAACCACAGGGTGCGTTTACGTGTCGATCATCAACACTTTCGCGATTTTGGCGATTCGGCCCGTTCATGGACTATTACTCCTTTGTTTTTGGGGTCCGGGTGATTTCCATGATTAATGAACCACAGGGTGCATTTACGTCTCGATCGTCAACACTTTTCGCAATTTTGGCTGATTCGGCCCGTTTCATGGACTATTACTCATTGTTTGGGGTCGGGTGATTTCCATGATTAACGAACCACAGGTGCGTTTACGTGTTGGTCATCAACACTTTCGCGATTTTGGCGATTCGGCCCGTTTCATGGACTATTGCTCACTATTTTGGGGTCCTAGAGTGATTTCCATGATTAACGAGCCCTGGGTGTGGTTACGTGTCGTTCATCGGCTTTTCGCGATTTTGGAAGATTCGGCCCGTTTCATGGACTATTACTCACTTTTTGGGGTCCCGGTGATTTCCCGACTTACAAACCACAGGGTGCATTCATGTGTCGGTCATCAACACTTTTCGCGATTTTGGCGATTCGGCCCGTTCATGGACTATTACTCATTGTTTTGGGGTCCCGGTGATTTCCACGATTAACAAACCACAGGGTGCGTTTACTTGTCGGTCGTCAACTTTTCGCGATTTTGACGATTACGGCCCGTTGATGGACTATTACTCTTTGTTTTGGGGTCCCGGTGATTTCCACGATTAACGAACCTGCGGTGCGTTTACGTGTCGGTCATCAACACTTTCGCAATTTGGCGATTTTGGCTCGTTTCATGGACTATTACTCACTGTTTGGGGTCCCGGTGATTTCCACGATTAACGAACCATGGGTGCGTTTACGTGTCGGTCATCAACACTCGCAATTTTGGCCAATTCTGGCCTGTTTCATGGACTATTACTCACTGTTTCGGGGTCCTAGAGTGATTTCCACTATTAACGAGCCCTAGGGTGTGGTTACGTGTCGGTCATCAACTTTTCGCGATTTTGGCGATTCGGCCCATTTGTGGACTATTACTCCTTTGTTTGGGGTCCCGGTGATTTCCATGATTTACAAACCACAGGGTGCGTTTACGTGTCGGTCATCAACACTTTCGCGATTTTGGCGATTCGGCCCGTTCATGGACTATTACTCACCGTTTGGGGTCTGGTGATTTCCATAGTTGTTGAAGCAAAGGTGCCCTTATGTGTCGGTCTTCAACACTTTCGCGATTTTGGCGATTCGGCCCGTTTCATGGACTATTACTCACTGTTTTGGGGTCCGGGTGATTTCCATGATTAACAAACCACAGGGTGCATTTCGTCTCGGTCATCAACACTCGCAATTTTGGCTGATTCTGGCCCGTTTCTTGGACTATTACTCATTGTTTGGGGTCCGGTGATTTCCACGATTAACGAACCACAGGGTGCGTTTACGTGTCGGTCATCAACACTTTCGCGATTTTGGCGATTTCGGCCCGTTTCATGGACTATTACTCACTGTTTTGGGGTCCTAGGTGATTTCCACGATTAACGAGCCACAGGTGTGGTTACGTGTCGGTCATCAACACTTTTCGCGATTTTGGAAGATTCGGCCCGTTTCATGGACTATTACTCCTTTGTTTGGGGTCCCGGTGATTTCCACGACTTACAAACCACAGGGTGGGTTTACGTGCGTTCATCAGTGATTTTGTCGCCCATTTCATCAACACTCATTGTTTTGGGGTCCCGGTGATTTCCACGATTAACGAACCACAGGGTGCGTTTACGTGTCGGTCATCAACACTTTCGCGATTTTGGCGATTCGGCCCGTTCATGGACTATTACTCCTTTGTTTTGGGGTCCGGGTGATTTCCATGATTAATGAACCACAGGGTGCATTTACGTCTCGATCGTCAACTTTTCGCAATTTTGGCTGATTCGGCCCGTTTCATGGACTATTACTCATTGTTTGGGGTCCGGGTGATTTCCATGATTAACGAACCACAGGTGCGTTTACGTGTTGGTCATCAACACTTTCGCGATTTTGGCGATTCGGCCCGTTTCATGGACTATTGCTCACTATTTTGGGGTCCTAGGTGATTTCCATGATTAACGAGCCACAGGTGTGGTTACGTGTCGTTCATCGGCTTTTCGCGATTTTGGAAGATTCGGCCCGTTTCATGGACTATTACTCACTTTTTGGGGTCCCGGTGATTTCCCGACTTACAAACCACAGGGTGCATTCATGTGTCGGTCATCAACACTTTCGCGATTTTGGCGATTCGGCCCGTTCATGGACTATTACTCATTGTTTTGGGGTCCCGGTGATTTCCACGATTAACAAACCACAGGGTGCATTTACTTGTCGGTCATCAACTTTTCGCGATTTTGGCGATTACGGCCCGTTGATGGACTATTACTCTTTGTTTTGGGGTCCCGGTGATTTCCACGATTAACGAACCTGCGGTGCGTTTACGTGTCGGTCATCAACACTTTTCGCAATTTGGCGATTTTGGCTCGTTTCATGGACTATTACTCACTGATTGGGGTCCCGGTGATTTCCACGATTAACGAACCTAGGGTGCGTTTACGTGTCGATCATCAACTTTTCGCAATTTTGGCCAATTCGGCCCGTTTCATGGACTATTACTCACTGTTTTGGGGTCCTAGGTGATTTCCACGATTAACGAGCCACAGGTGTGGTTACGTGTCGGTCATCGGCACTTTCGCGATTTTGGCGATTCGGCCCATTTGTGGACTATTACTCCTTTGTTTGGGGTCCCGGTGATTTCCATGATTTACAAACCACAGGGTGCGTTTACGTGTCGGTCATCAACACTTTCGCGATTTTGGCGATTCGGCCCGTTCATGGACTATTACTCACTGTTTTGGGGTCGGGTGATTTCCATGATTAGTTGAAGCACAAGGTGCATTTATGTGTCGGTCTTCAACACTTTCGCGATTTTGGCGATTCGGCCCGTTTCATGGACTATTACTCATTGTTTTGGGGTCCGGGTGATTTCCATGATTAACAAACCACAGGGTGCATTTCGTGTCGGTCATCAACTTTTCGCAATTTTGGCTGATTCGGCCCGTTTCATGGACTATTACTCATTGTTTGGGGTCCGGGTGATTTCCACGATTAACGAACCACAGGTGCGTTTACGTGTCGGTCATCAACTTTTCGCGATTTTGGCGATTCGGCCCGTTTCATGGACTATT